>VZSZ01000436.1:46728-59117 GCA_013398815.1 Ibidorhyncha struthersii | reverse complement strand
CACAAACAATGAGAAGGTTCAAAAGATGATTTGGACATCTGTGTTAACTTGGTCTTGCTCAAGTGCTCTACTGAAAGACACTTTAAGCCTTCTTTTTTTTCATGCACGAATCACCCATGATGGTCTTTTTTCCCCATAAAGATCTTTTCTCTCACTTCTCATTTTCTGTCTGTTTAAAATAAGATTTTGTAGAATTCATTTGTTCTGCCTTTATAAGAAAAAAGGTCTGTAAATGTCAGCAACGGGAAGGTGGCAGTTGTATTTTAATACTCAAAGGCATTAGCTGCCTTTGAGGTGTCTCCCAAACTGAAATCCTTGGCTTAAAGATCGTAATCACCACCCCCTGAGGGTTGACAATGTGATCGAATCCTCCACTATCAACTTTGTCCAGCGCTTCCATCACTTTTGGAGAGTGATGGAAAAACCAGAGAAGTATTTGATAAAGATTAAAATAATAATTTCTCCTTCTCTTCAAAAAGGAGAGGGTGTAAAAAACCCACCCAACCACCTATGGTATATTTTTAACAGCAGCTATTCCTGTTTCTTGTTTCTGCTTACACATAGCTTGATTTGGACACCATCGAAATGGAAAATGAATGATTCTTTTACGCTGTGGTATGGGATGTGATCCTTACTGTATGCTCTGCAGTATCTGATTTGGTAGCCTGGAGATGCTGGGAAGACTCACAGAACCTCAGGGAACTGAGGAAGGAGAGTCCTTGGTGGGTAGTCACATAGAATTGGTTTCCTTGGGTGAGTCTGGGACCTGATTAAAAGAATATCTACCAGAAATGGGAGGGGCATGAGAGAGTCCTATGTACTCTATCTTAAGAGACAAGAATGCAGAGGTGCAGGAGATAAAGTAGGGCAAATGTCTACCCTTTTCCTGGTTTTCTTGATTTCTGTCCCATGTATGACTCTGTGTGCTGTCTCCATCTTCCACTTGAACTGAGGCTTCTGTTTTTACTTCACTCCTTTCCCATCATGGAGTATCTCATCCCTCTGGTGTCTGTCACTGCCTCCCAGCAAATAATCACTGTGAGAAGGTATTTTCTTCTCAGGAGTAGTGTAAACTTCTTCCCAGGTTTTAATTTGTGTTCAATTATGTTTCCAAAAGCTGAAACAAAACAGAATACTTTGGCAGAAGTTGATTGTGGCAGGATGCCTTCATTTCCTTCCTTTTTTGGATTTTTCGAGGAGTCAAATGGAGTCTAGAGTTTTGGTCATGTTCAGTAGTTACTGTGTATTTTCCTGTACCTGTTGAGATCAAGCAGGTTCCAACCTGCTAGTTCTTTTAATTTGCTGATGCACAATCACCTGTTTTACCTTGCACGTGTTAAGGTTATGCCTGCCTAGCAATCCACTAACTTTTAATTAGTTTTAAACAATTTTAATTAGTTTTTAATTAGTTTTAAACAATGTGGAGTAAATGATAAGTGACTGAGGTTATTTCAGTTAAAATTCAAACCTGGTTCTCTACCTAGTTGTTAGTGGGAGGTGAGAGGAGAATTTCTCTCTATTAGAGAAGCTTGGCAGGGAGGAGGAATGGGGATGGGGACGAGGAAAAGCAGCTGTCTTTTGAGATGTTTGAGTTCAGACTTGGCATACTAATCTGTGCTTTTGACCTAATAACGCATTCCAGACTTGAGGACCGTTCAAGTAACATGCGGGTTTTAAAGTAAGGGGCTCTCAAATCTTTGTAGAAGATCTCCCATCCTGCTCTGTCAGTTTCTGCTATCTGTCATCCTGTCCTCTTTTTGCTCTTGATTCTTTTTTTTTTTTTTTTTCCTAAGGGTTTGCTTGTTTTTTCCTGTTGCTCACTCTTTGTCTTCTTTCTGACAGAGACTGTGTACAACATATAAAGTGGGCTGGAGTCTTCAGGTGTGACTCAGCTGCTGTGCATACATTGCTTAACAGGGCATAGTCTGAGAGAGGGATAATTAGACTTTAGGGAAGTTTCCTCATCAGATGATATGGAATTTTTCACCAGAGGATGAATCCTTCCGTTACACTGTCTTGCTGTCAACAACAGCTGGCTGGTAAAGGGAAGTGCAAGGAAAGACTCTGTTACGCTCTACCACTTCTTACCTTATTTTGTTTTTTGGGGATCTATAACATCCTTTATTGATTATGAGAGTCATCAAACTACCTTGACTTATTTTCTCATGACGAAACTGATACAGTGCTTCTTGCAATTCTGACTGTGTCTGTCTGAAGTGACTGGCAGGATCTGTCCCAGCTTACACTATCCTTACATGTGGTCATGGTGACGCATGCTGCTTGCTTATGCCAGTAGGTTGATGAGGTCAAGTGTTAAATGGTGATACTGTCTATGAACAGTTTTCAGGGGAGTAGGAGGGGAAGCATCTGCTAAATGAGATAAACTTCCCTTCTTTTAGAACCCATCAGTCCTGAATGAGAATGGAAGAATAACAAAAGCCCATTTCTGTGGCCGTGTTATTTACTGCTTGAAATACTGCGGAGGCATTAAGTCTACGTAGTAACGGCATTTAGACTGGATCAGTACCACAGAGCCACGAAGAATCCCATTTCTATTGAAGGCATGAGGGATATCTTGGTCACCTATGAGGCACTGAACAATACACCCATGGGCATTGATAGAGATGTTCACAGTAGTGTCACATTTGTCACTTAATTCTCTTTTTACTGAACTCTAAAGAGAAATTGAGAATGGAAGTTTTTAACAGTTTGCAGCATCGTTGTGTTGTGTTACTTTGAGACGTGTTAAATATATTGCATCTTAGGTCTTTCCCTCTTAATGCCTTTTTTTTTTGCCTTGGTGTGTTTTGGTTTTTTCTTACACGTGCCGTTTGTATTGAACTCAGTGTGTTTGGGAGAGTTTCTTTTTCTTTCCTCTGCCTGAGGTTTCCTCTATATACTAAAACTGAAAAATGAAACTGAGAAACTGTGTACGGGGAGAGTTATGGTAAGGGTTGAATTTTAAAATGGATTTCCTTTTGCAGTGTTTAAGCAGTTTGGAGATTTCAACAGCACTTCCTTTATGGTGTTACTTAACTTTTCAACTATTTACCTTCCTTGAAAGGAACTATGAGGCAGTTCTCCCTTTACAATGAAATTCTTTCTATTAATTATTTTGTGAAACAAAGAATTGTGTTTATAACTGATCTACCGGTGGCTCACAGCATGAACTTAGGCAAATAGTTTAGACCCATGTACTTGTATTACATCTGGAAAATAAGAAAGGCGACAATGTTTTATGTAAAGCACCCTAGTACTGAATCGCAATGCAAAGTCAAAATATGAAGATTATTATGCATAGTTACGGAGTTGTGTCATAGGTAAAGATTGCCTGGAGCAGTGGAAGTAATCTGATGGCACTGAGGCTGTTTGTCACTGACAGAAACATGCTTTGTCTTCTACAGCAAAGCTGCGTTGTGGGGTTTTGTTTTTAAATAAATTTGATACTGAAAAATGCTATCAGTGATCTAAAAAACTAAGAAACTAAGGCCATGTTATTTGGGTGGGGTTTTTTTACATTTTCTTTTTGTCTGTGTGCCAGTCAGAGGGATGTAATTGTACTGTGACCTTATTTACTTTAACAAAATGAAACTCAATTCAGTTATTTGATGAATTGGCAGACAGATATCATGATGTTTAGTTTAGATCTACATGTGGGTGGACTGTTTCTTGTATGTACTAGTGGTCAAAATCCTTACTATGTACCAATTAAGAAAAAAAATAATAATTAAAAGATAGTTTACTAGTGGGTGAGCAGATGTTGCAAACGCTTAAGGGCAGGAGGTGGTAGAGGCATAGCCATTTATAGATACTGGAATGCCTGGTCAGAATTGGTCCATTCAGACATTTTTAATTCCTGCTTAGAATTTTTAATTGGATTTAGTTTACTAATTGGAATATACATTTAACAAATCCAATAACTAAGAGTATTTATAGTAATTTGTAGTTTTTTAGGGTATATCTTCAGGAGCTCAAATCATGCATAAAGAGAGGAGAGACCGTGGTCAGTTTTAAACTTCTAGTTGATTTCAGTGGGTCTCAGCAATTTGTTTTATACCTGAAAATGCATGTGCAAAAACCTCTTGGCATGACTAGTTCAGCTGGAGACATTCAGTGTAGCTTGCAACATACAAAAACCTTGGCTGTAATAAACTGTATTTCACTTGTATTCTAGACTTAGCTCCAGCTTATCTAATTAAAAGTAATTGTATTCAGTGAAATAAAAAGTGACAAAGAGTCTGCAGTATCTGTAACAGGCATTTGGGGGCGGCTAACTGGGTTTTTCATTGTATGATGGTCATAGCTTGTTTTTGTTTTTGTCATCTCTTAGTTAGCCAGTAGTGTGGAATACTAAATCTTTTTCTGTTTTGCCTTGGGAAGTGGTTCTTGAGGTCCATGAAAGTCAACTCCTTTGCAGCAGCTTGTTCCAAATCCTGGCAGAGAGGTCTAAAATTCTTAGTTTGGCAGAGCTGAGGTCAAGCTGCAAATAAGGATGTATATATAATATGCTGAAAAGTTCTGTAGAAAACTGAAATGGTTTGTGAGTTTGAGATTGATTTAGGGAAAAGCCCATCTTGTTCTGTTATTTAGAGAACAGAGGATCCTAAATTTTGAACAGATCACCTTCAGTAGATTTGAATTTTCCATCCAAAAGTGGGTGGGGAAAATGCCACCATAAGGCAAGACTGAAACAGTATGATTTCTGACTTGGAGTGGGGTCTAGCAGGACGAACTAATGTGGCTTGATTTGCATTACTGAGTGGGTACATCCACAGAACTTTATTTAGAGTGGTGGGAACTCATCTGAGATTGAAATGTAGGTGAAAGTCTAAGACTTGAGGGCTCAGAGGCAAAGCTTGTGTTGGAATTTGACTTATGTACTGAGAGACTTCAGTGTTTTCTTGAGTTTTCTAATTTTTTGTCATCAGACACTTAAGAATAATTGAATAATTGTTCAGTGGGAATTTTGTAATGTAACTTTTCTATGAACAACTTATCGTTTAAAAATACTATCATGCTATAAATATTTCATCTTTTATAATGCCCTCTCATAAAGGAACTGATAATGGCATAATCTATAGCAGCACATTTTGAAATCTAGAAAAGAACACTGTATCTTCTTATCTGATCTTCTATATATCATAGGCCAGTTATATTTTGGCTTTCGTCCTCCACCACGTTCAGTAACAAGGGTTTATCTAAAGCCTGTTTTGCAACAGTACATCTACTCTTGATGTTTTAAAATCAAGAAATACAAAAACCACTGCTTTCTTGACTGTTTGTTCCAGTGGTATCATATTCTTGTTTCTGACAGAGAGAGAGAAAAAATGTGGTATTTCAAATAGGTATTTATTCTACAACCATTCTATCCCCTATTTAAATTATTATTTGCTTTTCCATTATGTTTGGTTTTTTTTTTTCTTGAATCCATGTCAGACAGTCTGCTGGAGCTTTTTGATCTGTTGAGGTACAATTCTCACGCTCTTGCTTTCTGCAATTTCCTTATGCTTTTTTAGGAGGTAGTATCAAGAATAATGAAAAAAGTTTTGCATCATTCTTATTTCAGAACTTGGGGAAATATGCAATATGAATACAGGGAGTTGTTTGTAAGTGTATCTTAATTGAGAATATTTTCTTGTAAATTGTAAAGCATACAACTGAATTGCATAATCGTACTCAAAACAGCGTTCTGTAACTGCTGGACACATACAATGATAATTTGATTCCTTTGCGTAGGGAGGAAACACCAGTCTTTTTTTTTTTTGTGCACAAGAGAACACAGAATATTTGAAATGTTACATTGTGAAGGCATGGTTGTTTCAACTAAACTTTTCTTTTCCCTGTCATTTTCATTAGAGTTTTGCAGAATCACCGCTAATGGTACATTTTATGATGAACCTTTGTTTACTTTCAGAGCCCTGGGGTTTTTGGCTTCCATTTTTTTCTGACAATCTGTGTTTATAGAGATAACATGATCTTGGCAAAGCATGTAGTGCTGTATCTTTGCAGAAGCTGGCTGGTGTTTCAGATAGGGAACAAGTGGAGAGCTCTCAGGCCATTGATGATTAAGGAAGCATTAAACTAAACTATCAAGCAAGTCCATTTTCCTGAATTATAAAGATAAAATGTCAACATTGCTATCATAAATTATTCAACAATATGAAGCAATAAAATAGTGTTTAAAAAAAGAAAGTATTCCTTTTTTTAAAATACTTCAACCCTTCTACCAAAGAATAACAGAAACTGCTATACTTATATATTGTAGTTGAACTCTAAATCATTATTGGGTAGGCTTGTAAATGAATTTATGTAATTTTGGTTTTTAGAGTACTAGTATTTAATTGAACTTTCATTTACAGAAATCATTTGATTTCAAATATTTCTGTGGCACTGTGTCACAAGATTGTTTCTTGGCTGTCTCAGAGGGTCTGTTTCATGTTTTGTTGTATCACGTTGTGTGACCAGGTCCTCATTCTGTAAGGATTTATAGATGTGATTAGTTTGTGCACAATGCCCATTTGTAGCCTTATGTGATCCTATACAGATTCAGCTTGAAGGACAAGGAGGGAGGTGTTGTGGGTTTTGTTTTGGGTTTTTTTTTAAGGCAGATTTTTTATTAGCTGGCTTAGAGCTCCAGGCTCTAACCTTGCCTAGGTTTTTAGCTGCTCCTACAATACCAAAGAAAACTTAAATAAAAATGCAAGACATTTTGCATTGTAAGCAATTACATTTTCTACAAACAAAGGTAATTCAAAGTTAAACACTTCCAAATAGTATTAGTGTTCCAGGTTACTGTAACTGATGTGTCATTGTAAAGAGCTGGCTTTGTTTCTTCTACAAAACTTTAAGCACTCTTCCAAAGGTGGTGGGAGTAGGGGGAACCAACACCAAAATTCCGTGGAAAACCCCTCACCTTGAGGAGGGAATTTTTACGTGAAATATGTATCAGGTCTAAACGGAAGCTGAAAAAGCAGAGTAGGCTGAAGATGAAGAGTGTCTTACTGGAGAGCCCAAAGAAGACACTGGCATCTGTTGCTCTTGGCTGTTCAGTAGAGATTGCTGATTCACTCTGACTTAAAAGTTATCCTGTTTACATGCTGACAGTTATTTCTGCAAAAGGCTAATTTTTTGGAGCACATGTTGTCAGATTCTCTTCAGATAGTGTAAAAGCTGGGATGGAAGTAAGGGGATACCTTTGTTCATCCAGATGTTTTCACATTTTTGATGGCTGTCTCAGATTTACAAGTTTTTCCCTCCTCATTTTTCACTGAAAAACGTTACAGGAAACGAGGTCGTGTGTGTTTTATCATGTAGCATATTATGCAATGTTCTTGTCCAAGACCACTTTACCCTTTGCTTTTGTCAGGTGGTGAAAACTGGGAAATTAAAGAAACCAAAGAACCCACAAAAGCAGGAGCAGCAGTGAGGACATCTTATAACATTGTGAAGAATGTTAGTGGATGTCTTCTTGTTTTCTCTTTTTTGTAGGCAGAAAAGGTGGCTGCGATTGTGATTATATTCTCCATGGTACTTTACCCTTTATGGTAAAGTTTAAAAGTACACTTCTGATCTCTAAAGGTAGAGGTTTGACAGAGAAGTCTCAGTCATGGTATTCTGGTTGTTGAAACTGGAGATGCATTTTCATCTAGAACAATATAGCAAAGAGGCGTAGCAATATTGTTCTGTGCAATTACTTCTCACTATACATAAGGTGACTGCAATTTTCCTTAATCTGTCTTTGAGGTTCAAGTAAGAGTTTTTTACTTAAGCTATTCTGATGCTTGGCCAGTAATTCATTTTTTCCCTCATTTTTTTTGATGCTACTAAATTTAAGCTGTGTTGGAAGAAAATAAGCTACAAAATAAAATGAAGTGGCTTAAGACACAGAGGGGAAAGAAGGATTTTAAACGTTGTTTTGACGCTTTTTACTTTGGCTCTTCCTCCTTCTGTGTACCTCTTACTTGCCTACAGGAGACTAGTGGTGTCACTGCCCTTCCCCCCTGCCACATAGTATTCTGCTCTTGGTTCACAGGAAGAAAATTCTAGCTCTTCAGACCTCGTGAGTTTCTGCACACAGCGTAAACACATATGACAGTTACTGTAGAGGCAGTAGTTTTACTAACCTCCGAAGAGGGAAGTTGCCAGACTGGGGAAGTGAGATAAGAGGGCAAGAAAAGGGAGAAGACAGAGTTCACAAGGAAAGTCCAAAAGGGTTTAACTTCTTAAAGTCCAAGTCTTGGGAAGAGCTCCCAGAACAACCTCAGACTGGGCAATTTATCCTAATAGCCAGTGGCAACTGGAAAGATTTATGACTGGTTTTCCTTACAGAGATGTTTGCTGTGAGAAACTCTTATCTTCTGTGAAGGAAGAGAACCGTATATTTTCTGCCAGGATATAACTCTGCTTGATTAAACTGTTGAGTTGTTATTTGCCTAGAAGATACCTTTCTTTATAGACTCAGAGATCTACAGCACTCCTGTAGTTGGAGAGGATAAAGAACTTTGTCAAAGGTCTGACGCCCTTCAGAAGTACCAGACAACACAAGTGGTGGGTCTTGGCTCTTCTTTCTTCCACAGTTAAGCTGTTGAGAGCAGACATTTACCTGAGAAATCCCTGCCTGCCACAGGATAAAGGACAGATCTTTGGAAGCTGAGAGAAGAGCAACAGTTTTGAGACTTTTTCCATTGCAATATGGCTGGTGTCTGCTGTGCCACTGTTCAGCGCTCTCAGACTGCACATGAAATGTGTATGACTTCTGATAGCTTCGCATAGCCTGCTTCATCCTTGACAGCATCTGCTAAACTGGCATCTGTTTTGCAACTGTTGATGCTATTCTTTGGCCATGCAGTACTGTAGCAACAACCATTGGTTTGTGTTTTGACAAATCCCTTTTCAGTTATGACACTGGGAATCACATTTGGAAAAGGATACCTTGCTTTCTTCAAAAGCGTCTTCCAGCATCACCTCCCCACTATCTCGATCTTGCAATGCTTAAGAAAGCCAAGCAATTTGACAGACTACTTTGCTGCTGCTGCTGTTGTACTTTTTGCTTTTGTTTGCACTTTCAATATTTATTTTAACTTTTGAGTGTAGCTATAACTGTCATATGTATAATCTAGAGGTTGTTGAAGGGTTTTTCCCCTAGACGGTGTTTTCAACAAAAATGCCTTTTAATAGAAAAATACTTTTTTCTATTTCGGTGGTGAGTTGGAATGTTTTTTCCACCTTGAAATGTGATTTTATTAATTTTTAACCTTTTAAAATTGTCTCCTTTATTTCTTGGTAATTCACTGGTAGTTGTTTTTACATAGAAGCCAGTGCTTTGATTGTTCAATGTAAGACAGTGGTTCTCCATTTATTGCAACCAAAAGCTACCAGGCAGAATGAAACTAGTAGTGAGCAATCTTCAGAAACACTTTTTACTTTGAGTTAATTGGCTTCATGCACACAGGAGCATTGGCATTCCTTTTTTATGTCTTTCTGAAAGAAATCAAAGAATCAGTTAAGGAAGACCTATGCTCCACTAATTAACCCTTATTTCATGGTCTGAGCTATTAAACAGAATTCAGTTTTCAGTACAGTTTATGAAACAAAACCCAGTGTGATGTGGCACACTTGTGAAAATATCACCAAGTCCTAATTTTGCTGTTGTCATCTTCTATTGCATCACTTTAGAAGAACTTGAGAGATATGTGCAAGGGAATAATGGAAATTGGCGACTTTTTTCATGTACTTCACACAAAAGGTCTTTCTGACCTATTGTGGTTACTCTTCCTATGTCCTCTGTGCATATAAAGCTGTGCAGATAATGGTGGCTCTGAATGATCCTGAGATCCCACTGTCTTAGGAGGTAATCTTTGCCAAAACAATTGGGCAACCATTTGAATTGCTTGGAAATTTTCTGATGAAATAGTCTTTTGCTGAAATTTATCAGCATGGTGAAATTGAAATGTTTAGCAGATATGGCCAAAGTTCTGATGGAACCTAAGCAGAAGCTCTTGCTTGTGGGCAGGTGTTTGATTTGATTGCTCTTGTAACTCACCTACTTGGCATGTTACTCTGATGCTGAGGCTTCTAGGATGTATTGTTCGTTCTGCTTTTCTGACAGCACCCCCAGTTAGCTTTCTTCCTGGGATGAGTTAGAGCAAGGGCTTCATTCTGTTGTGAAAAACATAGAAATCATGATTTTTTTATTCCTAATCAGAATGAAAAGATTAAAATCCTCATACTGACAGCTTCTGTCCACTTAGTCCCTGTGTGTCATGCAAGCGGATCAGGCCAGGATCATTACTTTCCTTGTGCAAAAGTTCATGGACTCTTGCTGAATTGCTGATACAGGCAGTGGTTTGCCAAGTGAAAACTGTAAGCAAATGTTATCTTTGCTTCTCCCCTTTTTTTAGCATATGTTTTGTCATTGATATGTTAGTCTCTCATCTTCCTTCTGTGTCTGCTTGCTACCGTGTGCATTCAAATTTTGATATATTAAAAATCCTTCTGTGATATTAATGTACAGCTGATAAAACAGGAAAATTCCTTGGGAGTCACTTAACTTCTTTTATTTGCTTCTTGTATGAGCAGTTGCTTTCTTGTATCAGTGGCTTTACCTTGTGGCAGGACAACTTTTAGATACCCCAATACGCAGCGCATGTTAGAGAAAGACCATGAAAACTGAAGACATACTCTTTCTCTACAAAAAAATCTTTAAATATGTTTTAAGACAATATTTTATATTTTTGTGAAAGCTATTTTTAAAGTCAGAACAAATATTACCTTGGAAAAGGCAACAGGGTTTTCTTAATGCAGAAAATGACGCATTTAAAGCGTAGTTTAACTGTATATGTAAACTTGACATCTGTTGTCTAAGCAATGGAAAAAGTTCTCAGATTTTCCAGACTGGTTAATATTTTTAAA
The DNA here is from genome assembly GCA_013398815.1 of Ibidorhyncha struthersii. NCBI lineage: Eukaryota > Metazoa > Chordata > Aves > Charadriiformes > Charadriidae > Ibidorhyncha > Ibidorhyncha struthersii. The sequence goes on along the minus strand of VZSZ01000436.1, from coordinate 48,206 downwards.
GGTACTGTTGAATACTTAAAGTTAGTCAGAAGAATGTTTTCTTTTCAATAGGTGTTGGAAAGATGTGAGTCTGTTACAGTGAATTTTTCGTGAAATACTAGCTGAGGTAGTGTGTTCTGATTGAACAAAGAATCTCTTGTTGGTCCATTAAGGAGCAGTGCCATTTCTGCACATGCTGATGTTTTAAATTAAAATACAATGCTTTGTTGCCTGTCAAAGTAGTGTATATGCTTGGTTTCTTGAATTTAGTATACTTTTGTGTTTAAAAAACCCACCAAAACAAACCTGCATACACAAAGCAAATCGGACCAGATATGCAAGGGATACTGCATGTTGTATGCAGAATATGAATAGTTACCTTTTTAAGTTTAAAGTTTGCACAGCATTAATAGGCCATGCTGGGTGCATGTTATGGGAAAGTTTAGTTGTGTTCCATTTGTCTGTATATTCAAACTGAACTGTGAAGACTATAATTAAATATTAAGTATGCATATTAAGTGTAAACCAGACAAACTGACCAAAACAATTATAAGCAGGAAACCGACTTTTCTTCTTAGTCTAATCTTGGGTTTAGAGGTAAAAAAATATATTTTGGTGATCTTGTAACAAGGCACATAACACTCCTTAGAACTTCCTGGTGTTCTCCTGTTACTGCCTACTAATGTAACACCTGTTAGCACTTTTTTGTGAGACTTTTCTAGTCTCTTATCTACGCTCGTAGCCATCTACCTACCATTACTTGGGAAGGTTTTTGTGATTGATGTTTACAATGTTCATTCCCATTCCTTGAAAGAAGGATGGTGTATAAACAGCTGGAAAGTGTGCACATTTTTGTCATCTTCAGTTTACACAAGATGTCCTAGTCTACTGGCAATAAACATGTTGGGTTGTTGGGAGACGACCTATGTCTCCAAGGCCTTACTTGTCAATAGGAAATGCTACTTTGAGTTTTCTCCTCCCTTGCTAGTGAATTGAGTGTTTAAGGTACTTGGTGACACAGGCACAATAAACACTAACTGTATTTATAGGAATTCTGAAAGCTTGCTGAGAAGTGACTGTTTCAGGTTGCAGAACCTCCTCTGCATGATGAATTCTGTATTGCGTTCTTTGCAGATAATGGCAACTTGGAGATGATGGACTAATTAATTTTGTCTGAATTTCACTAGACTCTTAAGTTCATTTTGGAATTGGACATTTAAATCCTTGCAGCTGCCAGAAATGTAAGCTGGTGTAAACCTGAACAAATTGGAGCAATAGAGGAAAAGGGGGAGCTAGGTTGCTGGCGAGATGCTGCACTACATTGCTGGTACAGCCAGCAATGTAGGTAACATTCTTTGCAACTCTGCTGCTAAATGAACAAGTTGTGTCAGATGAGACTTACTCAGCCTGGATGTATGTAAACTGAATAGTTTTATAAGGTCTTGATGCAGATCCTATAAATAGGTACGTCTGTAAATGCGTGCAGAAGAAAAAGTGGT
>VZSZ01000436.1:21806-46333 GCA_013398815.1 Ibidorhyncha struthersii | reverse complement strand
TGATCAGGAGTTTATGGAAAAATTACATAATTAACTACACTCAGGTAAATTTTCATGCAGTTTTGCTCGAAGTCAAGAGCCTGACTGGGAATGATGAATGCAGTGCAGTTCTGAGCATCGAACAGTACTTTTAAAATAGAAAATAATTTAGAATACCCAGCAATGCCCTTCAATCTGGAACTTGCATGAGCAGGTGGTGGTTCTGTGCTTCGTTTGAAGCTGGTCCTCTTAGATCACTGTGCGTGGAATGTGTGCTCAGTAGGTCAGTGACAGACTGCTCTGCCCCAAACAACCCCCTCCCCCACCTCCCTCCAGCACTTTAATACAGGTCGGGAAAACTTGCATTGACTGTACTGGACTCTGGATCAGATCTTAATTGGCTGGCTAGACAGCATTTGAAGGAGAATCCCTGGAGGTGCGTACAAAATACACAGCTGTCCAAACAAGGCAAAACTGCTTATCTCTAAAGCCAGTATTGCAAGGGGAGAAACACTAATCATTGCCATAACAGTCTGACTTCTGTGGGGAGAGAAGCTGAATTTACTGTCATTGAGATGGGTTCCTTTTTCATGGGGTATTGATGATAGATTCAGTAGACAGCACATGGTTGCTGAGGAAATTATATTTATTTCCTTCTCTTCCCTCCTGTCCAGGGAGATTTCTGTCTGAAGAGTCACCAAATATAAAGCTTGCAGAGTTCTCCCATTCTGAATTCTGCCCCCTTTAAATTTCCATTGTATTTTATTCCATCTGTTCAGTTTTAAAATTCATTTTTGCTTCTCTGTCAGGCCCTTTCTTATGTTAGGAGGGTCACAACAGGGAATTTATAATTTTTTTTTTTCACTGATGCAGGAAGCTGCTCTTGTGCTTAAGTGCTTTCAAATGGTGTTTCTTGCAACCACAAAAGCGTTGTGTAAAGAGAGCAACGGTGGGTGTGCCCTTGTCCTTCCTGCTACAAAGACACTTGCAGTTAACTTCCACGTGAATTGAAATGAGTGACTATTGTCAGTTTTCAAATAGAGTTAATTGTTCTGGCTAAAGGGAGTGTTACTCCAGGAAGTGAACATACCATGACTCTTTATGTAATTAGTTTTCCTTTTAAACTTCTCTTTTCTTCATGTAATGCCATCAACAGTTTCCTTAAACTGATGCTGTATTCACAGAAAATAAAAACATGCTAAGTGCAAAAAAGATATTGGTAATTATGTTTCAAGTCAGGTGTCTGTTTCTTACACCAGTTTCTTGCTAGAGCTGAGGCGCAGTCTCACTACCAAAAATATGTATTGGAAAATATTGTTTAAAAAGCTTTGTATTTAAAAACCCCATAAATTTAAAAGTTCTTGGCAAAGACAACAGGAATTTGGGCAAATGATAGGAGTGGATCTCTCTCTGTACTTGAATACAGATTTGAATTCTTAAATAATGATGCATTATGTATTGTTCACAGCCATTAATTTTTTTTAATACTGTGTGTTTTTATTGCAGATACATTATGTTCCACCACTGCTTGTGTGCCTGCTTTGTCTGACCTCCTGTGGATACCAGCAGCAAGTGGGTGACTTGTGACATGCTTATTTAATCGGCTTCATCAATCTCATGTTTCATACAGAGATTTATCAAGTGATAAAAGGTAATTAACAGTAGGGGATTTACCTGTAGTGAGAGAATGCTCTGATTTTTGAAACTCCAAAGTTGTATGTTTGAAGTGGTATGGTTAAAGATCCTAGCCCTGGAGGTTTCCCTAGAAACCCGCAACAACAACAACAAAAACAAAACCCCCAAACACAAAGTGAAGGTGGGGGAGGATTATTTTCAAGAAGAGAGTTTAGATTTCACAAAACTGTTACAGTCCATAGCTCAAATTGTCGAAAAGAAAAAAAAAAAGTTGTTCTGAATGGCGTTGTGAAATGCATGTTGTTAAATCATGAGGATTTTGTATGACCTCCATATTTTAATGAAATTTATTGCATAAGCAGTGGTTTTCAATCTCATTAATTTCTTTCTGGTTGAATTAAAAAGAACCATATGAATTAGTGCAGCCCACTGTGGCTGGTAAAATTAATCCTCACGTGCATTGGAGGTACATATGGCAACAGAGAATTTCATGTAAACATGTAGTGTTGTAGGTGCTGGTGATTGTGGTTAGAGCAATATGGGAAATGGTTAATCTCATCCTTTAGAAACTGTGACTTGAAATATTATCCAGATTAGGAACATTAAAATAATCCTGTTGGATCAAATCCTCTGTTCGTCAGTACCAGAATCAGATCTTTTATAGATAGTAGCTTTGACCTCCAAATCAAGATATTTATATTCCATCCGGATTTTGTTACACATTCTTGTTACGTGGGTAAGCGGACAGGCTATTTTTCAGTTTCACTGAGTCTTGATTGTGTCAGACATCCACTTTCACATGTGCGTCAACCTGGTACGTAGCTCCTTTTTGGCAAATGCCTCTGTGGTACTGTGAGTAACTTACCTACAAAAGTCCCATTCTCAGAATATTAGATCCTTTTATACAGCTAGGGAATTCTTTACAGAAACATTTACATTCCTTACACAAACACAGAAATTCTTTTATATTACGGTATGATAATAAATCTGTTCTGTATACCCCAGAAAATTATACTCAAATATGTTCTGCAAACAGGTAGATTGATGTCTCCCAGTGCATTTAGTCTCAAATTACTCAACTTTTACAATGGTCAGAAAAATAGGACATATTTTAAATATTCTGGATGAACAGCAATTAGATTTTTTTTTTGGCCATGTTTAATGTTTCTGTTGTGCTGCTGCAATGGTTTCTGGGTGCAGGAAAGAAGGGAAAACCAAGTGTGTCCAGTTGGAGACTTGTCTGGTAAGAAATACAGGTGAAAGCAGTTTCATTAATGATGAGCTCTTTCACACTACGGATGAGTGGTGACCATGTGCTTCAATTACTGCACATGCAAAGCTCTGTCTATAGAACTAGTTTACGTGAATGTATAGTACAAAGGCCAAGAAAATGCATTCTTTGTTTTCCAGTGAGGAAACTGATTTAGGGATATTTCTTGCTTTCAGCTGTTTCATCAGCACTTCGACATAAAAGGCAAACTAAAAATAAAAGACAAACTTGAAACTTGAAAATTATTTAAATTGAAGTAGTGACACAGTTATATGAGTAGTATCTGGAGATTTTTCACACTTGCAGGGAAGCTTGGAAATTAGTGCAACAAAAAGAGTGGAGTAGAGTAGTCTGTTACAGTATTTGCTTTGCATTTTTTACTGCACTTTGTTGATATTTCACATTCTAAGGGATGATTAAGCAAGGTTCCCTTCTCGGTTTATGGAGTTTTTTAATAGAGAAACAAGGAGGGAATGATGAGCGTTTTTTGAAATGGCAAATGTGTTTGTAAAAGCACAAACTTTATGAAGGAGAGCTAGGCACAAGCATGTCTTGTTTAGTTCACTTTTGAAATTGGCCACAGTTTCAGTTAGGTCTATACACAGTATTTCCATTCAGTGTTGGAGAGACATAATACCAAGTGACCAAGATGAAAGGATCTGCCAATTCAGGTGAAGGTTTATATTCAACAGAGGCTTGATATTATAAGAGTATTTTAGGAAAATTACTGTGGTAATTAAAAAAGGCTTCCTTTTGGATATTAAAGCTGTGAATGTTTTGTATAAAGGAAGTGGTAGAGTACAAACATTACATCTTACATTTTGTTGACAGATGTAGTGAGAAATCTTTTAAATATTATGTTTCTAGTGATGTGGTAGTTATTTTCTTCTAAGAAACATGAATTCCTTGATGGGGTAAGAGAAATGCTTTTTTGTACTTAACTGAACACTTGTTACCTGTGTGCTGCCTTTGCAGCTGAAAGCACAAATCTTCTAATTTAAAGGTGGCTGGGTCTATGAATGAGGCATAGGAGATCTGTATGCCTCCTGGATCAGGGCCCAAGGACTGTAGTGAGTGACACTTGAACCTAGAAATTCAGGTTTATATGTCTGTTCTACACTGGCTCTTTGTGTTGCTTAGTTTGGGAAATAAAGTGATGCACTTTTCTCTTGGTGATGGTGTCTTTTTTTCTTTGCCCCAGAATTACCATTATGGGAGCACAGTTTTATCCTCCTGTGTGTGTAATTCAATATTTTTGTCTGTCACATAGCTCGTGAAGTTAATGTTTTCCTCATTTAGGATGTTTAGCCTTTTTTTCTGCTGATTTAACTGTTGTAATCTCTTGCTGTAGCACAAGTCATCTTTAGCCCACATAAATGTATAGTCATACACTCATCATTTCCTCAGTAATTGTAGTTAGGAGCAGAAAATTAAAAAAAAAAAGTTCCAAACTGCTCTCTTATGATAAAGCAGCATAGTTCAATATAAACAGAAGCTGTTGAAAATTGCACTTTAAGAATGTAACACCCATCTGCCTAGGCAAAAAAATAAGCATATTTTTAAATTAAACAGTAACATTTCCATGTTCAATATCTTTATTAACTGTTCAGTATCTTCATCAATGACATGCTGAGGCTTCACTCAATCCCACTGCGAGTTTGAGAATGACACCAAGATGAGTAGTGCAGCTGATACACTTGAGAGACAGGATGCCATCCAGAGGGACCTTGACAGGCTTGAGGAGTGGGCCCATGTGAACCTTGTGAAGTTCAACAAGGCCAAGTGCAAGGTCCGCACCTGGCTTGGAGCAATCTCCAGTATCGGTACAGACTGGGGGATGAATGGATTGAGAGTAGCTCTGCAGAGAAGGACTTGGGGATATTGGTAGATGAAAAATGAGACACGAGCTGGCAAGGTACTCTTGCAGCCCAGAAAGCCAATTGTATCATATAAAAATAAGTGTGGCCAGCAGGTCGAGGGAAGTGATTCTTCCCCTTTACTCCGCTCAGGTGAGACCCCTCTTGGAGTACTGGGTCCAGTCCAAGGAAGACATGGACCTGTTGGAGCGAGTCCAGAGGAAGGCCACAAAAATGATCAGAGGGCTGGAACTCCTGTCCTGTGAAGACAGGCTGAGAGAGTTGGAGTTGTTCTGCCTGGAGAAGAGAAGGCTCAGGGAGACCTTATTGCAGCCCAAACCATTCTATGATTATAAAACATCAAATCTTTACAACTGATGTCTTGTTTAGACCTATTCTGCGTTTTCAAAGTATGAAATGCTGTATTCCAGGTGGTAGTTACCTGGAATCAGTTTTAATAAAAGCAAGCTTTATAGGCTGTGGTCAAAGCTTTTCTCATAAGCATGGACTATACTGATTAAAGTTATGAAGGAGTTACAGAAGAGCAAAGACATTCTTCAACTGGCTTTTGGATGGGCTGTCAATCTCACTCTTTTTTCAAACTTCGAGGGGTTTTCTTTGCACTATCAAATATAACTAGTTATATATTGAGCTATTAGTCTCTTCTTTTCTTTGATCACATTTATTAGAGACGATTTTTAGCTTGAGTTCCTTATGAACAGAGTTAAATGATGAGTCTGAAAGGAGGTGGTCTTGGAAGTCTTCCCATTTGTAGATTAAGAAACGATTCTTCTTACTTAGTCTCACCTCAGTTAGAACATTTTAAGTGTCTGCTTGAGACTAAAACTTAGCTGAAAGGTGCTATTCCTACCCTTCTCTTCATCAGTGCCAGTTTGTGACCTAGCTAGTTGTTTTGTCTTGTAAGTTCTCAGCACAACCTTTGCCTTTAAACTGGGAATATAATGAGTTGCACAGATGTCATTAAAGGGATTATTTTGGCTTTCAGGTTTAACTAGCATGTTTCAATTGGACAGATGACCACACACTGTCTAAAATCCAGTGAGGGGTAATAAATCCTCTGGTTGGGCTCCCAATTAATATCTTTGTTTTTCCTGTCACCGTGCCTGCTACTTTTCAGAGTAGGGCTATGTAGTAAGTCAGGGAGAAATGCAACTTTTACTAAACATTTTAAGCCGTTCTCTTGTCCTCAGCTGTTAATGTTTGTCCTGTGTCAGAACAGGACTATCATTAAATAGGAGTATTACAAGCAAAACGAAATACAGTTAGTCAAGTAGTACTCCTTACATTTCTTTTAGGCAAATGCTCTGAACAGAACCAAAACAGACAATGGCCTGTCTTACAATGACAAATATGGAAGGCACTGCAACTTCTACTGTCCACCAGAATGGTGACATCCATGGGAATACCAGTGCACCCAAGCAGACAGAACCATTGCTTCAAGTATATCTTTATCATTCTCCTGGGAAGACAGGTGGAGATTACCTTCAGTTTCCAGCTGGAGAATACATTGCAGAAGAGATTTGCGCTGTTGCCTGTAAAGCCTGTGGTAAGTACATCAATAATGGTTTTCTTAATGAAGGAGCAAAATTCAGCTTAATGCAAGAAAGTTTTTAATGATCCAAAGATCATCAAGATGGTGGCATTTTAACTGAAATGCTGATCTCTCTGTTCTTTCAGAATTAATCCGTATCAGAAGTAATTAGCACAAGGCTGCAAAATCCTTCCTGTCAGAATGGTTGTGAAACTGGAATTATAATCGGGTGGCTGCCACCATTTTTAAAAGTAACTTGAGGGTATACTATCGTTTACTGGGAAGTCTTCTTGCATTGAGCTGAGATATAGTTTGGATAATTAAATTACAGCAGGAGCTGGAAAAAGCTTGAATTACTTTCTGATGCAACCCTGCAAAACAGATTGGTCATGGAAGTTATGCATATATGGTGTATTATATGCCCTTAATCAATTTGCAGAGGAAACTGTTGTCTTACCTATAACATGGCTGTCTGTGTGTGTGGTTAATATTTTTCATAAATGTTTAGGGAATAAATTGAGTAAATGACAGGGTAGTATATTTGAAATAAATAAATAAAACATGTTTATATCTAAGAATGCCTTTGAATTGTTTACCCAGAGTTTAGCATGAACAGGTGCTGAGACCCACAGTAATATAATTCAAGCATGCATTTTGTACATGCATCTTTCTTTCATTGCAGAGGTACATTGAATTTGTGAATAAAAAAATTAATTCCAATAAACTTCATATATTAAAATGACTGTCTTTTTTGTTCCTCGTGCACATATGCACACAGTACACAGAGTCTCTCTATATGTCCTCTTGGGCTGTCAGTGGTGTAAGGCTGGATTTGTCTTTTAGCTTTCCAATGTTGCAATTCAGGTGCAAATGAATTGAAAGAAAGGCTCGTAATTCCAGATCTTTCTTTTCCAGTGGATCACAAATATGAAGCTGCTGACTCTGACTGTACATTTTATTATCTTCAAACATCTTATACATGTGTGATTTTGTCTTTTGGTACTGTTTTTAAATGGGGTTTTAATGACACTACTTTTAGGAGGGATCTGTCAGTGTTTTCTGTGCTGTCAAAGGTCTTGTACTGACTGAGTTGCATGCTGGGAGTTGGTAATTTGCTTGTATATGCTAGTTTCACAAAGATTCTTTAGGGTTTAAGCCCTGTTGTTCCTTGGAATTCTTTAGGTGTGGCAGAGTCTGACAAAGATCCAAGTTTGTAGAGCTGCTCTTCATGTAATGTGAGAGCTTTAGGCAGATAAGTACATATAATGAGTTTAGCAGAAGCACTGCCTGGGGTTCGTTCTGGGACACCATGAGGAAGTAGTACGGTATTCAGAGGTTTGTGAGGTTTTATCTGTGTGAGATTCTGCTGGTCTGATGACCTTGTAGGCTTGAGTTTGACAAATAGACCTGGGAGTATTCTCAAATCAAGGTATCTTTTTGATGGTGACTCAAATCAAGAGCTTCCAGATACCTTCCACTGTGTCCGCAAGGTTCTGTAGTCTCTTTCCTCCAGTTGAAGAAAAAGAAAAGGTATTGTCTCCCCGCTTTAGAAAATATGCCCACACTCATTTTATAATAAGGATAGATTTCTTAGCACTGGTGCCCATGTTTTTTGGGCTTCAGCTTTACCTCTGTTAGGTTTGTTGGCTTAGTTCAGACCCTCAGGTACAGCATCTAAAGTTGTACAAGTCTAGTGGGGAGATGGAGGGGTTCTTCACTTTGAGTGTTACTGTGATACTGAATTTTTACAGTAGGCGATAGTTAATTTTTTTTTAATGGAAATAAATACCATTGTCACTGAGGGTATTGCTGAGCGAGTGAAATAGTGAACAGTTTTACTAGATAGTGGTAGGAAAAAATGCTTCTTTGTTTAACTTAGATATTAGTGTACCAACTTGCCAGAATATTAAACTGATAAGGGCTTGTATCCATCAAATTCAGTATCTTCCAAATAACATGGTTTTGAAAGAATATACTGTATCATCCATGCTGACATGAGGTGCCTTGCAGTTACTTTTCTAATGGATCAGTTAGTTAAAGTTCACCTTGCAGGAAATCTCCCAGCCTAGTCTGAATTCACTGGAATAGTAACTATCTTGGTAGTTTGATTAACCGTTTCTACTGTTATTGCTGGTCTGTCCACTTTTTTCTTCCATTTTCTCTGGTTTGAATTTTCCTTGCCTCAGTTTTCAGATGTTTGTTCAAGTTACGTTTTTCTTCTCCTTTGCACATCACCAACCCTAGGGAGATATTTATGTGCCATAATCAAATTATCTTTAGGTCTTCTTTTTGATAAAACTTAAATTGATTGATTTGTTTAGCTTGAATGTCTTAACTGTTTTAATTTTTTTGGCTGTCTTCTAAAATGTGCAGCCCAGGCCATGTATGATATTCTTCTTGCCCACATCACAAACTTAAAAAATCCAGTTCTTCTTAATCCACAAATCCAATTAGCCTTCTTTCCCATGACATCATCGGAAGACTTCATACTCTATTACCTGTTTTGTCAGACCTCACCAATCCTTCTCAAGGCTTCTAGCTTTTTGGGGTACCAGTTTCTGTTTTGCTGGTGTGGCTAGTACGTAGCTCCTAAATGTATCCTTTTATATTTGACTGTTTTAAAAATAATGTTTATGACTAATACTCCTTATCATGTTGTTTTTATATTTTTCTTTTGTTTCAGCGTTCTTCACCATAGTTTCTAAAATATATCAATAGTGATTTATACTTGCATGTATAAATAAAATGTTTTATCATGTCGAACATTTATCCTTGTAGAGCTAGGGTAGACAAAGTCTTCTGAAGAGTGGTTTCTGCCTGGCAGCTGCTATGGCAGTGTTATACAACCATTTTCTCAAAGGACTTTATAATTTCATTTATTTCTAAATTGGTGGAAAAGGCTGAAATGGCTGCAGGTTTTTGTTCTGCTTCATAGCAGTTATTAGTGCTTAAATCACAAGGTTCCACTTCTTAGTATTATCTGTTTTTTCTAGGAGCTTTTGTGGTTGTACAGCAGAACATGTAGGTCTGCAAAGCCTATACAGTCAAATAACGTTTCTGTTGGCAAGACTCATCTTTTGGGAGTTAGCTATGAATCAGAATATTTCATAAAGAAGAGTAGCTCAGGTAGTAGGCATATCCAAAATGTAACCAACTTGGTAATTGCTAATGAACTTTCTCTGTGATCTGAGCAATTGTTAGATCTCTTGATAGCAGAGCTGGTATGGCTGTTGTTGGTGGCAAGCAGGACTGGATCTAGGACAACATCAGTGGTCACAGAGACAGCTTTGTTATGTACCTGTCACAGAATTCAAACAGTTGAAGGTTTTCCAGTCTGTGCTGACTTGACTTTAGGTTTGTTGTATATGGCATGTATTGGCTATATAAATATTATTCTGTCTAAATATTATTCTGTAGTTGCATGCCAGTTTGAGGCATGCATGCAGAAACTAAACTTTTCCTAATTTTATTTAAAAACAACTTTCCATTTTTTCAAAAAATATAATAGAAATGAAACTTTTTGTGGATCTGTATTTTTATACGGAAAACTATCTGAACATGAAACTGAATATCACATTTCTAGCCAGAAATGCAAGAATAAATGAAGTGTCTTGAAATTAGGTTTAAATTGACTGGTCAGTGTTGTGGTTCAGCTCCTGTATGTTAACTACTATGTTAATTGCCATGCAAAAAATTTCAAAACCAAGGAGTTCTTTGCTCTCAGCCTAAGAGAGAAGGTGGTATTAGAGGAATTAAGTGTTGGTGGAAATGAAATATGATGGAGAAACTGTTCCACAGGTTACAGAATCATTGTGTTAGATGTGTCTTCTAAATCCAGTATCAAAGACTTGTTTTGCCAAATCATGATCTTAAACTTTCATTTTCTCCACTCTCTCAAATCATCTTGGATGAAATTCCTCTTTTAAGCTGTGTTCAGTGTGTTTACAACCAGTTTATAAAACTGTCAAGCAGTCAAGGCCATTCGAACACAAGTAATAGTAATGGTTCAGGAAAGTTACCAGAGTTGATGTGAGGGTGATAATGCAACCTTGATGTGATATTCTACAGAATAAATAAATGTGATTGTTTACAGAATAACTATAAACTTTGTTTGTAATTTTTGTTTTACTAGAAGTGTAAATTATGAAAAAAATCTAGAAAACTGTGTTTAAAATTTAGCAGGTGTAATTGAAAATAACATGAACTGAATTTTGTTGTGTAGGTAAATCAGGTACAGACTACTGGGAATATCTAAAGTCTTTGAATTTGAATCTTGGATGTATTTTTTTGTATACAGAAAGAAGGATTTTTTTTATACTATATTAGTGTAAATATGCTATACCAATAATTTTGCAATAAGATACTGCCCAGTCTCTTGTAAGTGGATTTAAGTTTTTATCATCGAAGTAATTTAGAAAAAAAAAACAAACAAAACCCCAAACAATTGTGGACTGTACACTGTAATTTACCAGAATAATACATTATACAACAGAGCAGTATTACATGGAAAAATAATTTTCTTTTGAACTATCAATTTGTTGATTTATTCCATTGACTGAATATGAGTAAAAAATACATGCATCACTTGCATGCATAAGGCAAATTGTTACTGAATTGAAGTTAACAGAATGAACATATTTTCATATTACACTAGGTGAGTTTGTAAATCCCAGTTAAAACAGTTACAATTATAAGCAAAGCATTGTTTTGGTGTTAGCCAAATAAATTTGTGCCATGTTCTTGAAATTCATAAACTAGTGGCAAAGTATGCAGAGCTATTGACTTTAAATGTGACTATAACATTTAAATAGCACACTGAAAAATGCTTTCGCAAAGTCAACCAAGGAGCATAGTTTTGTTTAGCTTCTTACATTTCTGCCATGGCTTGTCCCTCCTGGTATATATGAACCCTAAATTTCTGTAGGACGTATGTGACTTTGTCTACTTTCTGACAGGCTTTTGTTCTGATTTCACCATCCCCTTCTGCTAGGATCGTTAATCCTTGAAATCTTACCTAGAGTCCCCAAGAGGGAACCAGTTTGATAACCCTGACGGGGTTGCTGAACTACAGGCAGCTAGCAGTTAACAAAATAACTTGAATTTGTTGGCTTCTGTGTTTGGGGTTTTGTTTATGGTTTGGTGGTGGGTTTTTTGTTGTTTTTTTTAATGTTGAAACTCCACCTAAGAACCTCTTAATTCTCACCCATCTGATTTGCAAATAAATTGGAAGTTCCATGGTACCTTCCTTGAAAACTTCTGGTGCTGCCTGGAAAGCTGTAAGACAGCAGAGAATTTTTAATTATACCAAAGTAAAAACACCTTTTCAAAACATTTAATGTGACTAAACACTGACAGTGTCTGCAGTGGGTGAAACATTTTCAAGGGAGCAACTGTGTTGCATATTCTGATGATCTGTAGTACATCTTTTCTTGTATGGTTCAGAGAAGATTCCTTGTTAGTAGCTAGAGAATTCTAAGCAGATTTATCCTTAACATGCTGTATTTCTAGAATTTGCATTGCTCGGAGTTATTGATTATAACTGCCCATTTTGGGTTTTTTCTTTTCATTTTTTGGGGATGTGTTTTGTTTTTTTCTGAAGTGATAGCCTTTCCTGTGAAAATACGCACAGAACACACCATCCATCCTCTGCCACTCCGTGTCCTCCCCAAGGGAAGGAATTAATTAGTCAGAACTCTGGGTAATTCTGTTTTGCCAAGAAAGGAAACGTGTTTTGATTAACTATTCAGAAAACATTTTGTTGTCAGGATAGTGACATTGACTGTGGTGTCAGAGTTCAGAAGGCCTCCAGTTTGTGTGAAAGATGAGGGTAAGATACTTTTATGTAAGAAAAGCCAAGCAATTTTCCATCTGCTATGTTCAAGACTTTGTAAGTTTTAGATAGTTTACTTAATAGTTGTGTGTGAGAACTGACTAATGTTTGTATTGGACTTGGAAAATTGGAGATTTTTTAAAATTGAAAATTTTAAAAGTTTTAAAATAAAATTAAAATTTTAAACATTAACTCCACGCAACTAATTGCTTTCATCTGTATATGTCCAGTGACTTGAATTGACTATATGCTTGAATTGACGGTTTCGTAAGACACTATTTCTTCTGTAGACTATGCATGGCTTCCAGATTTCATAGTGGTGTCATGGCTTTTTGTGATACAGTTTCCAGTTTTTATTTTTTCTTTACAGAGGGATATTACCTAATGAAAACATACTGTATGGGTGAAAGGGTACCTAATACCAACAAAGGAGGAAATATAGAAAAGCTGTATTTCCTTAGCTGCTTCAGGGTAAAGGAAGTAGTATGACTTGACTGTATGTGGAGCTCTAAAATCATAACGAGGAAAGGAAGAAACTACTATGCAAATCATTCTTTTCTTAGCCTTGATGTACAAGTTTAAGGAATAAACTTCTGCTATGTTATAGCCTTTCATGATGCTACTTGACAGTCTGTATAGCATGATGAGGATCCTTTATTTGGCCTTACATACTAGGTAAATACTTGCCAAGAGATGGTCATGTTTTTGACTTTGTAATAGTCCAGACAATTTATTTAATAGCTCTTGCTGGAGAAGCAAAGTGGAGAACAATTCTGCTTTATTATGTCTGAGTCACTGTCTCCTCTCCTTAATTAATCATTGATTGATTTGATAGCATGGTTAGGGCAGTGCAGAAATCCAGGGGAGGATTTTTAGTACCTGTTGTGAACAGCTTTTCTGATTTTACTTGTGTTGAAAATAGATTTCTCAGAAGTTTTCACTATTGTTGGCACGTCTAGGCTTCACCAGAAGACTTTGATTTTCCACCCCCTCACACCTCCACTCCCAACCCCGGTCTTTTGGTTTTCATTGTTTCTGGAGAAAACACTTAAATACTGCAGTTATCATTCCCTTGAAAAGTCTCTGCAATTAATAGTGCTGGTAAGAATTACATGAAAAATGCCGTTTCTGGCTTCTCTGCTTTCGTCAGACTTTTGGGGACAATTTTCCAGACTCTCCTAAGGGGATTTGTTCTATTTGTGTAGTCATTGAACCTTGTCAAGTGTAGCAATATTCTGGCACAAATGTGTAATTCTTAAGGGGGAGAAAAAAAAGAAAAAGAAGAAAAGTGTAACTCCTTTTCTTGAAAAACACATATGATCTATTTAAGGTGCAAGGTCCTGCACCTGGGTCACGGCAATTCCAAGCACAAACACAGGCTGGGCAGAGGATGAATTGAGAACAGCTCTGAGGAGAAGGACCTAGGGGTGTTGGTTGATGAGAATCTCAGCATGAGCTGGCAACGCATGCTTGCAGTCCAGAAGGCCAACTGTATCCTGGGCTGCATCAGAAGAAGCGTGGCCAGCAGGTCAAGGGAGGCGATTTTTGCCCTCCCTTCTGCTCTCCTGAAACCCCACCTGAAGTACTGCATCCAGCTCAAGTTCTCAGCACAACAAGGACATGGACCTTTTGGAGTGGGTCCAGAGAAGGGCCACGAAGATGATGAGAGGGCTGGAGCACCTCTCCTATGAGGACAGGCTGAGAGAGTTGGTGTTGTTCAGCCTGGAGAAGAGAAGGCTCTGAGGAGACCTTATAGCATCCTTCCAGTAGTTAAAGGGGGCCTGCAAGAAAGCTGGAGAGAGACTTCTTACAAGGGTGTGTGGTGACAGGACATGGGGTAATGAAATAAATAAGGGATTTTTTTTTCCCTCCTGGTTTCTTCTGTGAATTTAAATAATTTCATTCTAAGTCTTTGGGCAGAGTTGTGGGTACTTTGCCTTTTTCCAGAATTCTTTAGTCTCGTAATTTCATTTTAAGTTACTTTTGTTGTCTTTATCTGTTATTTTTTCGATATGTTTTGCCTTCTTCCACCGAGTGCCTTGCTTTAATGTAAACATAGTTTCCTCTCATTATGACCTACTGTGATTTTCACACTGTAATTTTCATCCTACTCTCTGACCTCTAGACCAGTATCTCTTCTTGTCTTCAAAATTTATTTGTTAGTATGTGCTGTCAATTCTCAGGCATTTAACCTGTTTTCCAAATCGTATCACTGGCATTGCATTGATGCATTACACTGTAGCACAGTACAATGCTGTGACACTGTTTTATGTTAGGCTGTACTTTCAGTTGGGAGCCCCAAAGCCAAATTAAAATTCTGCTGCTGCTGAAGAGTCAATGCTCAACTGATTTCCATTGTTTCTGATTAAGTAGGATTGTTTGTCAGTTCTCATTAGAATAATCCTGAATTGCTGAGGGGAAAAAAGATATTTTCCAGTTTTGTTTAATTAACAATATATGTTTGGTTTTGTTCTCAACTGAGCTACTAAAATGTAAATGTCAGGTGGTTGTCCTAGTCACGATGACTTTTAGAATTGCTTTACTTCTAATTTTTCATTGGTCTAGGATCTTAAAATCAATGCCTAGATCTGTGTTTGGAAAAGGTAAAGAAAGAAGTAATGTACTGTTAGCGGTTACTAAACTGAGAGGCTAAGAAGACATTGTATTAAATGGCATACAGAGAAAATCTTGTAATCTAACAGTGAAGTATAGGATAACAGGTGAACACAATCTGAAGTCAGAGAACATAAAGGAAAAATGAGAAAATAAACCAGCAAAACCAGTCTGCAGGTTATGGGCTGATGATTGCAATGCTATTGACAGTGATAGAGCAGTGCAATGAATAGTTGGAGAACGCGTACCAATTTGCTACTTTTAACCCTCAATGGTTTGTTTTTTGTTTTTTTCTTTTTTTTAGTGTGATTGATTCTTTGTGAAAACAATTTCCTATAAATGTTTGCTTCTCTGTTCTTTGTTTAGGTATCATGCCAGTGTATCATAACATGTTTGCACTCATGAGTGAAGCAGAGAGAATGTGGTATCCCCCAAATCACATCTTCCATGTAGATGAAGCAAGCAGGCTCATCCTAATTTACCGAATAAGGTAATCAAAAGCAAATGTTATGCACTTTTCATAGTAAAACAAAACTAGGTGAGAAAACACAACCAACAAGATATTTAGTTGAACCATAGTTCCTGTAAGAAGTTATGGACAGATTGTTGGTGATATCTGCGTAAGAGATAGATAGATAAAAGAATCAAAATTATTGGAGTAGGTTGGAATAACATGTTTTATCGATTGTCTATATACTATATGTTTGCCATGTCAGACTGAAGAAACAAACAACAAAGAATATAGCAGAAGTAAAAATAATATTTTTCTTAATAATGATACATCTCATCTCCTCTGCGCTTGCCTGTTTGAAATTAGTGGCAGTTCTGAAATGCAGAGTAATTATCCTGTGTAATCAGACAGATGTCTTCAATGGAACCATTTTTCTCTAACCTGATTTTTGAATGTGGATGTCTAAAGCTACAGTCACAGTTTTCCTTGTGTAAAAATATTTTGTTTATTTACATTGCATAATACGGCCTGAGTGGGTTTTTTAGGAATTGTCTCAAAGGAAACTGGAAGACAGTAATGTAATTCTCTATATTCTTATTAGCAAGGATAACTTTGCAGAGCTCCTTGTTTCTACCAGTACAGCTTATCACCCTGCTTAGGTCTTGTAGTACTTTAAGACACCAAGAACTGGATCCAAAGCCTTACAGTGACTAACTGGGGCTTCATATTGGTCCTCCAAACCAGCCAGCACTAATTACATGCCTATGAAAGTGATAATGTCTGGTGTTGGTAAGTAAAAGTATCTGTTTATTGACATTTGTTTAAATATTTCCTACCAGGTTTTATTTTCCCCACTGGTATTGCAATGGCACCAGCAGAGCATATCGGTATGGCATTATTCGAGGTGCAGAAAGCCCTGTTCTTGATGATATTGTCATGTCTTACCTATTTGCACAGGTATGATTTGCTTGATTATTTTTTAATGCATATTGGTAAAGGTTGTTAGTATTTATTCCCTTTCACATCTTCTGATGGTAACTGTGTAGGCTCTTTCAACAGCTTGAAGCACACTCAAGATGAAAATTAAGTTCCATGTCATATTGTGTATTTGGAGAGATGAAGCTCAAATGGCAGTTGTGAGGAGAGCAGTGCGAGTGTGTAGCTCCTTTCTTGTGCTACTATGATGTGGAAGTCTTTCAGTGTGACTTTCAGTTTGGACTGACACAATGTAGAACAACATTCTCCCCATATGGACCTTTTTGAGATTTGAAACAAAAATATTTTGAAAACAGAGTTTTTAAGCACGATGGTAACTGGTATCTATTATGAACATGTGCAACTTTTTGCAGACGAAGCAGTTTGTTTAGAAGAACACGGTCTTTAAAAACAAACAAACAAACAAACCCCCCAAACAAACAAACTCCCCAAACCCAAACAAACAAACAGATAACCCCACACCCCAAAAACCTTCTATTGATGAGCAGCAGTACTGCAGGTTTTATTTGCTTTCTTGCATTCTTCTTTCTCAGTGGCGAGATGATTTTTTGGATGGATGGATACAGATGCCTGTTACTCATGAAACACAAGAAGAATGCCTTGGAATGGCTGTTCTGGATATGATGAGAGTGGCCAAAGAAAAGGACCAAACCCCACTGGCTATTTACAATTCAGTCAGGTGACTTCATACTTACCATAACTGTATCACACCTATCTGATACCTAAAACCAGTATTTTTGCACATTAGCGTCTGGGAGTAGATGTTCAGCTGTTGGCCATTGATTTATTCTAGTATAATGAATCCATAAACTTACCTATAATGTAAACTAGAAATTAATAGTATCATGATGGCCATTCATGTTTTTGGGTACATGGATTTGGGTATCTTAATGAGAGATAAGGCAGCAGCTACCCATGTGGGAAAGGATGTAAGCAATAATTTGAGTTGGGAGAGATCTCAGTCCTCAGATCCACACCCTGTTCAGATCAGGTC
Source organism: Ibidorhyncha struthersii (assembly GCA_013398815.1). Taxonomy (NCBI): domain Eukaryota; kingdom Metazoa; phylum Chordata; class Aves; order Charadriiformes; family Charadriidae; genus Ibidorhyncha; species Ibidorhyncha struthersii. The sequence continues at coordinate 29,157 of VZSZ01000436.1, read as the reverse complement.
CAACTTCAAAGTTAGGTGAAGTTACTTGGGGCCTTGTCCAGTCAAGTTCTGAAAATGTCCAGGGATGGAGATTCCACCATATCTCTGGCAGCTTTGTCCTGTGTATGATCACCCTCAATGAGAACAATTTTCTTTGTATCTAATCAGTATCCTCTGTGATCTTGGTTATCCTCTGTCGCCTCTTGTCCTTTCACTGTGCATGTCTGAGAAGAGTCTCATTCAGTCTTCTCCAAAACCATCTGTCAGTTGAAGACAATTAGTAGAACACCCTACTTGAGCCTTCATTTCTCCAGGGTGAACGAATCAAGCCCCCTTACGCTTCTTTTGTCATGTCATGTGCTCCAGGCTCTTTACCATCTTGGACAGATCTCTGCTAAAGTTGTTTCAGTTTATCAATTCACTTTGGTTTGTCAGCCTAGTTGGTTTCCACTCCAGCTGAGTTAATTCTGTTCCTGCTTAGCACTTAATGCTTGATGTTTGTCTTTTAATAAAACCCAGCAGGAGAAGTGAAAAACAGAATGAGACAACGAATTGTCTAGCCCATTGTGGGTGACAAACTACTCTTTTGCCCGTTGATATAGAATATGGACTGTGATATAAGGACTTCAGTAAGAACCAACCACAGTATTGTATTCTACCACCTATATTTTCAGACAGGAAATCTGTCCTCTGTCCGTGTAGTTGCCTCTATCTGTGCAGTATCTTCTTTCCAACTTCTACACCAAACAGAACAACTGTGTAACTTCTGCTGCCTGGCCTCAAAACTTCAGTAATGACTAGAACAGACATGTCTTGATTTATGGAAAATGCATTATGTAATGTATGTTGAAACAGAGTGAGGGGGGGGAAAAGGGAAAATGGAAGAAGATACAGGGCTGTATTTGAAAGAACGTACTATAGATTGAAGAAAAGATCCTTATTATCCTTGTTATTCTACAGTTTAAAGAACAAGGTTACATTTAGAGGAAAAGATATTTTTGTGTTGACTCGTTTAGCACAGAACTAATTATCTTTGCTGGATTTAATTGATAAAATCAGTATATTTTTTTTGCTGGCTATGTTTTCACAGCTACAAAATGTTTTTGCCTAAGTGTGTGCGAGCAAAAATCCAAGACTACCACATTTTGACACGAAAAAGAATAAGGTATAGGTTCCGCAAATTTATACAACAGTTTGGCCAATGCAAAGCTACTGCCAGAAACTTGAAACTTAAGTATCTTATAAATCTGGAAACCCTTCAGTCTGCCTTCTATTCAGAGGTTTTTGAAGTAAAAGAACCTGGTGGAGGTCCTTCTGGAGAGGAAAGTTTTGCAACCATTGTAATAACAGGAAATGGTGGAATTCAGTGCTCAAGAGGAAAACTTAAAGACTGTGAGACACTGGCAGAGCAGGTAATTTCTTTTATTATTTTAATAATTGTGCAGTTTATCATGTAACAGAGTGATTGTCTTATGTTAGAAGCACTGATATACCCCAGGTAAATTTGGTAGGTAAATTTTACTTCACAATGATGGTACAATGTCTATATGGCTGAGGCTCACAGAAATGTATTGACTTAAACAGTACAGGATTTTAAAAATAAGTTTTTATTGAAGTGTTAGAAGAAAGTCAATACTTGAACATATAATACTTATGTGCTTGAAAAATTAAAAATTCAGTGTTGGGCTTTCATTACTGTAAAAAAACTAATGTGGAAAATAATGACCCTGCCCTCAGGTATAGGTAAAATGCACAAATTCCTCAAATTCTCTTTGAAAGCAGGGTTTTAAGGAGTCCAGAAACCAGGTAAATTTACCTATACGTCTTTCATGTTGCAGTTAGACTCTTACTAATGTGTAAGGTAGCAAAATTTAAAGTGACATTTCTGTGACGGCAAAGTCCACAATACTCTTTGTTAAGGAATTAGATGCTAAATTGTTCCAATAAGAGCTAGTAATCATGTGCTGTTGCATTTTTATTTATCAGTATTATTTCTTATGTGTGTGATTTCCCAGCATCACTATTCATTTTGTCAGATTTATCAGAATCTGTTACAAACTCATAGCAGTATACATTGAGAGTGTAGGAATTTTCTAAAGGTAGTATCGAAGGCAAAGCGGAGCACGTGTCAGTTTTCCAAAATAATTCCATCCATTAGTTTGGTAGTTTTGATGCATAATATATAGCAGTAAAGTCCAAACTACAAAAGGGTGTATTTTTCAATGTGCTATAATAATTTGTAAAAATACTTCTCTTTTGTAATACTTAACAAAAAATCTAATTACATATCCAGATTTTTTTAAGTGTACTTTTCTTAAAATATTTGTAAGTTGACATTAGGTCCAGTTACCTCATTCATAGTTGTTATGTTTCAGCCTTCTGCCTTTCCTAAGTTTCCTGTAAGTGCCAGTCCCTATGGCAGGAGCTAACATAAATGTCAGATTTTGCAATTTCTAGTTTTAGGTGTACAAAATTTATACATACTATGCTGTTTGGGCCTGGCAACCAAGCCTTTAGTAAAAGTAGTGTTTAAACTGATCATGTTTCATGTGGAGATTGGCAAATTATTTTTATGTAATTAATAGTATTATCCCACTTATTGACAGAGACACAGTGTAGGCTGCATATATTTTCACTGGAACAGAAACTGTTTATAAAATTGATGATGAAAACTTAGTAAATGAATAAGTCTGCTGGTAAATGTGATCATTACTCTGTTTCAGCAATATATATATTTTATACCGATGAATCTTTATTAAGATACTGAATTGAAACAAAGTTTTTATTTTTTTGAAGGCAGAAATGACATACGTGGAGTAGATTGTGAAGAAATTCGTTTTGCCAGTTCACATTTCCAACAACCAGATGAACAAATACAGCTTCAGGGACTAAAGTGCATTTGAGCTGATTTGTTCTAGCTGATACCCACTGAGTCTTACAGTCTTGATTATTACACCTTTTTGTGTATTCGGATATGCTTGCAGCAATATAAATGGGGTATTCTGACTTGAATAAAATCTATTTGCTTTGGAAGAATAATTTTAGATGGATAAATCTACCTTTATTTAAGGATGTTACTTAGCATCTGAAGTTCTACTGAAAACAAAACAAAGTAGGATTTATATGATGTAATTTGACTTATGAAAGACTGAAGGAAGTGGTACAGAATATTGTAGTATCAAAAACTACCTGAACTTGCTATCAAAGGAAAATGTGTCCTGGACTTCCCATGTAATTAGGATTGGTGCTTCAATTTACCTAGTCATTGGTGACCATGGCTAAGGAGAGAACCTTCTCTTAGACCCCTTTCTTCATTCATACTACATCCATCTCTTTTGCAGCAGATTTTGAAGCTTGTATCACTCTGAACGAAGCCATGACATTTTGGATTGTTAACAGGCTCTCTAAACCTATTTAATAAGGTTGCTAATAATAAGTTCTCAAAAAAAAAAAAGCCCCCCCCCAAGAGTAATCAAAATGTTCCATTGTTAATCCTCACAAAATTCTACAAAGCAAAGAAATATGTACAGTAAAAAACCCCAAACCAACCCATATATGGGTATTTTGGTTCATGGTTCCTGGATCTTTATGCATTTTTGCTCCTAGTGATGGTCCTGTAAACACAAAACTCCTTTCTTTATTCGTAATGGCATATTTAAGGTTTTATGATCCTCTTTGTTGCTGGCTTACAAGGTCAGAGTTGTAGGAATTCTAATGCTGCAAATAAGTAGGGTTTTTTTGGTTGCTATTTATGTTATTTTATAACCAATATTTATTGCAGGATTTACAAACATACTGTGATTTTCCTGATATCATTGATGTCAGCATTAAACAAGCAAGCCAAGAAGGCTCCAGTGAGAGAAGAATTGTCACCATTCACAAACAAGACAGCAAGAATCTGGTCTGTTTACTTTGCTTGCTGTTTTTTCAAATAGATGTTGCTTTGAGCAGACTCTGTGATTGCTGTGGTATTTATAGTATTGTATACCCAATTACCATGTTAATTAAGCGTGAGGTAAAACTTAACTGTACTTCAGCAGTATAAGCGGTGTATCAGAACACCAAAGGTCTTTATCATTCAAAGCTCTGTGTACGGACTGAAATAGAAACAGACGTTTATAGCTCAGGGTAATTTCTGATACATAGATTGGTTCTTTTCTTTAGTGGAGCCTTAAACTTGAGTCTGTGGTTTTAGCTATCAAGCATACTATTTCCATGCTGTCATGGTAAGCTGTCTGCCAGTGATCAACACATTGAAAAAGGCTTCAAATGCTCTGAAGGAATGATGATACACAGAAAATGAGTATTGGGACAAAATTAATGTCATTGCTTTTACTGTTCAAAATTCTTTGAAGGACATCTTTAGTATGTTATACATGAATGTAAAAATTTAAATTGTTTCAGTCTGAACTCCAGCATTGCACTTGAGTCAGGCTTTCCAGCAGGTATAACTGTCACATAGTTGTGTGGTGGGTTGACCTTGTCTGGACATCCGGTGCCCACCATGCTGCTCTATCGCTCCCCTTCCCAGCTGGACAGGGGGAGAAGAATACGACAAAAGGCTCGTGGGTTGAGATAAGGACAGGGAGAGATCACTCACCAATTAACATCACAAGAAAAACAGACTCAACTTGGGGAAATTAATTTAATTTATTGCCAGTCAAATCAGGATAAGGTAATGAGAAATGAAACCGAACTTAAAAACCCCTTCCCCCCAACCCCTCCCTTCTTTCTGGGCTCGACTTCACTCCCGATTTTCTCTACCTCTTCCCCTGACAGCGGCTCAGGAGGACTGGGAATGGGGGTTGTGGTCAGTTCATCACACGTTGCCTCTGCCACTCCTTCCTCCTCACACTCCTCCATTTCCCCAGCATGGGCTCTTCTCTCCAAGGGGTCACAGGCCCTGCCAGGAGCCTGCTCCAGCAGGGGCTCTCCATGGGGTCACAGCCTCCTTTGGGCATACACCTGTTCTGGCATGGAATCCTCCACAGGCTGCAGATGGGTATCTGCTGCAGCATAGGCCTCCATGGACTGCAGGGGGACAGCCTGCCTCACCATGGTCTTCACCACGGGCTGCAGGGGAATCTCCAGCGCCTGGGGCACCTCCTTCTCCTCCTTCTTCACTGACCTTGGTGTCTGCAGAGTTGTTTCACATATTCTTACTCCCCTCCTCCAGCAACTTTTTACCGGTCTTAAATATGTTATCCCAGAGGTGCTGCCACTGTCGCTGATGGGCTCAGCCTTGGCCAGCGGCAGGTCTGTCTTGGTGCCGGCTGGCGTTGGCTCTATTGGACATGGGGAAAGCTTGTAGGAGCTTCTCACAGAAGCCACCCCTGTAGTTCTCCCCACTACCAAAACCTTAGCACACAAACCCATAGAAGTTGTTTCTTTCATTATCTCCACGACTGATCTATGGGCCTTTAGGATCTTCCCATCTCAGGGATTTGTGTGACCAGAGAGCTTCCTTCTCTGTGTGTGAAAAAGCTGTGTACAGCTTATGTACTTACTTTCTGTAAAAATGATTTTTAAAAAATTATTAAAAAGTCATATGGTTTACTTTCATTTATAGCAGAATTGTGATTTGCATTCATTTCCTGCATTAATGGCACAGAATTAATGACCTGTTAAGAATTTGAATTTTTTTCAAGGCTTTTTATTGAAACATAAGAGTAGCTGGAATATCTGTGATGTGCTTCTATGGTACTGAGAGCATAATAGTATTTCAGATTGGTGGAGGATACTTCCTTAATCTCAAGCCATTAAAATTCTGTATAAAAATTCTCAATAGTGGTAGTTAGGTACTTGACTGCATATGCTTCTGAGGGTAGAAGTGACTTTCTAAGAGCTTGTCTAAAAAAGCTACTGAAGAGTAATGCAGAGTTGGAAAAACTACAGTTGTTGCTGTTTTGCTTATGATTTTTTTGTGGACATTTTACACGCTAGAATTAGCTGATATGTAAATTAGAATTTGTGATTTAGTTTAACCTGTTACACAGCTAGTAGAATTCATTATAGAGATGTACTTTACACAGTTTTAGGATACATGGATTGATTAAAATCCCTGGATTTCTAGGTCTGTTGTTTGTGCGGGTTTTCCAGTCACGTTGAAACAACTGGAAAGATAGTTGTTTCCAGGTCCTCTTTTAAAAAGGAGTTTGAAGGCTTCCAAACAAATTCTTGGCACATAATCAAAAGCACCAGCTTTTTTAATGCTGTCTAGCAAAGAACTTTCCAAGGAATTGTGTTCGGCCACTAAGTGTGTCCCCAATGTCATGGGCAAACTTGTGCAGCACGTACTAAAGCCTGATCTCTTGGGCTACGCAACTGAATGACGTCTAGTTTGACTCTGTAGATGTTAATAGTAACACTTCCCTGTTGAAGTAAAGACAGCCTTTAATGCTGTCCTACAACTGTAAAAATGTTAAGAAAATACAGATCATTATATAAAAATAGACTCTGTTTTCCTTTATAGGCAGTAATAAATATGTTGTTACAGATGGATTTAATTTTTCCCTGCTCTGACCTGCTCAGCATATTCTGCATAGACCTTTTTTACACCCTATTTTCTTTTGGCCACATCATTCTCCCTTCTTGCATCCATTGCACACCTCTTTATAATAGCTAAAGGTCAGCTTCTATCTATAATGCAGCTCAGGGTGTGCATTTTTGCTTACTACTATTTAAATTTTCAGACAGGTACTTTTCTAGAGGTTTTTCATTGCTGCTTGAAGGCAGCTCTGTGAATCTTTGATAAGCAAAGGATTTCCTTTAGGAAAAAAAAGCAACACTGCGTAGCCAGCGCAGTAGGTGTCTGCCATGCTGAGTTGTATCTATTTAGTTTTTCCCTTTCAGATGTTCCCTCTTGTCAGCATTCCTCTGCTGTTTCATATATTTAGAGTAAGGAGGTTTTTATGCCATATTGGTTTGGTTGGGGTTAATTTTGAACATTGAAAATTGCTAACGAGTTTTGGGTGGCACCAGGATGGTAGAACTATACAAATGGTACCTGAAAATGGTTGGGATATCCTTAATGTATGCATAAGTTTATATGTTTTACGCTTTTACCATATCCAGAAATTTTATGTTGCCTATTAAAAAATGAAATTCTCTCTCTCTCTCCCCCGCCCCTCCCCACCCTACCTTACTCTCCCCTTGCAATTTAACAGGAGGCTGAATTTCAGTCATTAAGAGAAGCTCTCTCCTTTGTATCATTAATTGATGGATATTACAGATTAACTGCGGATGCCCACCATTATCTCTGTAAAGAAGTAGCACCACCATCAGTCCTTGAAAATATCCAAAGCAACTGCCACGGACCAATTTTGTAAGCAATTTTTTACCAATATAACAAGGTGATACTTTTTTTGAAAGG
>VZSZ01000436.1:0-21388 GCA_013398815.1 Ibidorhyncha struthersii | reverse complement strand
CTCTCCTCAGTATTTGAGCAAGGATTGCAGTAAACTGCTAGCTGTATAAATTTGAGGCTTAGTTTGTTTTGAAGGAATATTGTCTCCTTGTTTGCTTCCTTTGTTTTTTTTTTTTTTTAGAGGAATAATTTAGTACCCGCATTAATTTTATTTTTTTTAACTTTTTTTAATAGTTCATGTATTGTTTATTGTTTGCAGAAGCACACCTGGGAGTTTAGAAATGTTTTGTTAGGCAGAGAATAAAATGGGTATTTGCTTTAGCTACAGACAACTTGAAAGCTGATATATGCAAGATATGTTGCATGAAACTAGCACTGTCTACTCAGCTAACAGAGATCTGTAAACTTCCCAGTGACAGAAAGAGGTAGGTTCTCTTCAGAAGAGATGAAGGAGGAGAGGGATGTAGACTCATACAGTTCTAATCATGTTTCTTGCACTAATGACTAGTGCTGTATATTGATGTTTGTTTAGGGCTGTTTAGAAGAATGTGCAATGAGTCTAGACCTTTCCAAGCCATTCTATTCCTCGTTCCCTGAGATGAATAGAACAAAGTCAGTTAGCAAGGCTTGTTTAAGGGGAAATTGGGTCTTGTAGTAACAAATGATGTTTTATTTCAGCTCTTCTTTCTTGTTAGCCCTTTCCCAAGTTAAACCCACCTTTTTCACCCACACAAATATTTTGCCCATTTTAGCTTCTTTATTAGGCAGTTTTGTTACAGCTTCTTCCATAATGGCTGTTAGAAGTCCTATTATAAGCCTAGGGGCATATACTTCTTTAGACTGTAAGATTTCTCATCAACTAAATAACTGTGGTGTTTTCAATATTAAGAACTTTTAATATACTGCTCTCTACATAAGAAGCCATCCTGAATATTGGAAAATAAAGGGACAAAAGATGAACTGAAAGCAAGCTGTAGAAAATTTAGTTTGAATTGTTGTATTAGATATCTGATAATAGTGCTCATGTTCCTGGATTTTGAAGTTATGCAATATTAAACATTTTCTTTTTAATATAGCATGGACTTTGCTATCAGTAAACTGAAGAAAGCAGGTAATCAGACTGGTTTCTACGTTCTTCGTTGCAGTCCTAAAGATTTTAAAAAATACTTCCTCACCTTTGCTATAGAGGTTTGTATTCTGCCTTAAGATAGCACCTGTATAAACTTTGTGTTATAATAATGATCCTGGCATGTTCAGTAAATGATTCTGAATTTTCTCTTCAGAATGTTTGTCTTCTGTGTATATTCTATAGCTACTTCTGTCAGATTGGCCAACTTTCAGGGCCTTGTGAGAAACATCAGAATACTTGTTCAATTAAAGAAGCACAAATGACACATACCATATGCCTGAGAGAACAAGACACATGGAGGGAAGAGAGCTTGAGAGTTCCGGGGGTGGTGACATGGCTCTTGGGACTGTAGTAAATGTGGGGTGGTGGAGCACTTTGGTTTGTTTGGTTGGGTTTTTTTTCTTTTTTTAAGGTTTGGGGGGTTTTAGATGGATTTTTTCTTGGGATTTCTGCCCACTCCCGTCCTCCCCTCTCCTGAGTAGGCCTTAGTTAGACAGAGTATACAGCCCTTGGCGATCTGAGAGTGTCTTTACCTTCTTCTGGGTTTGGGTCCTGTCCCCATCCCCAGTGCGGGGTAGGCCAGATTATTTGGCAGCTGTTAGGTCAGTGCAGATCTCCTGCTGGATATCTGGTGTTAGTTGGAATGGGAACCACCTTTGAAATTCCTGCAATTCTCATGCAGCTAGAGAACCATACGTACCTGTCTTCTGTGAGATTTCAGTTAATGATAATATGGTACTTTAATATTGCTGTTACATAATTCCATGATCTTGTTCCAAGGATGGGCTTCTCTTTAGTTGAATTAGCAGACCTACCTTTGGGTTTTTAACTAGCGAAGGTAATACATGGGTTTTCCTGCTGGTTTGCAGCAAGCTAGCAATTTTACAAAATATTGTCACGGATATGAGCACGTCTCTGAAAATGACAAAATAATGTCAATGGAGAAGTAAACAGCCATTTTAAGATCAGTTCCACAAAAATTTTATGTCTGTTCAGTGAAGTGTGTTTGACATGGAATTTTTTAGGTTAAGAGATCGGTCCCCAAGCAAGGATAGACAGTCAAAGTCTGAGAGTCAAGCTTGTGAGTTAAGCCTGCCACTAAATGACCTAGCCAATTTTTTTTTTTTTCTTGTTCTGAGTCTTTCTGGGCAAGCCGTTAGAAGGCTTTTGAGATTCAGAATTTGTTGGAACATTTTCCGCAGTGTTGACGTGAAGGACCATGAAAGTACTATTAAGAGCTGCTCTCGTTTAAAAATGTTTAATGGGATCTTTTCAAGACTCATTGTAAAAATAATTTAGTGCGTATTGAAAATCTGTGCTAGGAGCTAATTGTTTAGAACTGCACTGTAGATGACAGAAAAATAGAAATACAGCTGAGATCACGAAATGCTTGCCAGAACAACACAGAGCATGAGGATTTGGGCTATTGCTTCCAACAAAATTTTGTTTAGATATTATCCCATGTAAGGTTGAAGAAGCTTTCATTACTAGCTCCGAAGGATTTTTCCTAGGATCCATTATCTGTTTTCTCAGCTCCATCTTTTCAGATTTTGTGACATTTGTTTTTCTTAGCATCAACATGCCAATTCCAGTAATGGGAGTAGAATCATGTTTTCTCAGAATCAATATTACATCGTGAGAACAGAATAACAAATTATCGTAATATTTTGCTGAAGCATTCTTTCTTTAGAGTGCTATACATTTAAATAAGCTTTCAAATATTAAATATTGATCAATTTTATTTTAAATGGAAAAAATATCTGCAGCGTGAGAATACCACTGATTATAAGCACTGCTTAATTACGAAGAATGAGAATGGAGAATATAATCTTAGTGGAACCAAGAGAAGTTTTGGTAATCTTAAGGATCTGTTGACCTGTTATCAGACAGAAACTGTCCGCTCAGACAGCATAATTTTCCAGTTCATCAAATGCTGTCCTCCAAAACCAAAAGGTAAGAGAAAGATTACTTCTAAGCAGAAGGGTTTCCAACTTGTAGCTTAAAAATTTAAAGATAAATTAACATTAAATGACACTCAGGTAGGTAGGTAGGTGCATATGTTTGTGTTTTGTTTTTTTTTTTTAATTTAATTGACCTATTTGTTCATCTTCTCAGTCATAGTTTTCAGTCCTAGTGTCTGCCAAATTTTACTTTGTTTTAAGATGGTCTTCCAGAAAGAGTCATGGTAGCCACTTTCATGATTAGAAGCAAAACTGGTTTCTTAAATTGTAGTGGATTGTGTGCAGCAGCGTTTCTTCTTCAGTCAAGTGTTTTGATGTCTTGAGAAGGAAAGAGCTACTAAATGTATCATTTCTCACTGAGGATGGTTGCATAAGCAATGGAACCAACAATGCCAGTGAATTTCTTTCATTGTTTGTTGACATATTAACTGAATTACGCCAAGGCTGCAGTGTGATTTCAACTTCTTTTTAACACTAAAAAATACACACGGAATAGGCCTCCTGCCTGAGAAGTGGATTTTTCTTTAATTTACATTAAAGGTTTTTGCCTAGCTTTGATATTCATAATATCTTTCTCCTTTGTGAATTCTAATAATGTCTGCCTTTTTTCCTTATTATAAGTAGTACTACTTACAGTTAATATTAGTTAGTCTTTGTCTCTATCCAAGTCCCTATTTAAACAAAAACTTGAGAGAACAGACTGTTTGATATCACTTTTAACTCTCTTAAATTTGATTGAAATTAGCCAACACATTCAAAAGCTGAGAAAAGATTTGACAATTAAATACAAACGCACATTACAGAGAATAATTTTGTAACCTTATTTCCATCAAAACAAAAAATGTATTTGCATCAGAATTATAAATTATTGCATAAATATAATCATCATGCATGCATGTTCCCACAAATATGTACCTGTCAGCTTTAGCTTTACTAACAGACATGCTCTACGTTGTGGAGAGCCTATTTTCAAAATCAGTGGAAGAATAATTGCTCTGGTAAACATAAGGCAATGAGGATCACTAAAGTGCTGCCAGAGCAAAAATAAGTAGAAGCTTTAAAGAGGCATCAGGAAGATATGGATGTCTTTAACAGAATTACTTCATAATATAAAAGAAGGTGACTTACATCCCCTTTTCCCATCCCTGATTGTTATTACAAATACAGCAGAAGATAAAATGTGAAAGGAGGCAGAAATATTTTCAGTGTTTGTCAAAAGTAGGAGTAATGAAGAAACTTAAAATAGGTGAGTGAACCTAGATGTTTTTGCTGATTAGAAAAAATCAGACTTTGAATTTGTTTAATGAAATACTGTGTGGCTTTTTGAATAAACTGATCTCAGTGCGATATCTTTTTTGTTGGATTAACAGCTTCTTATTAATATTCCTTCTGAAATAATACTGTCTTAGTTTTATATTTTAGGAATTTACTTTGTTTTTCTTTTCCCTCCCCTCTTTCTACCAGATAAATCAAATCTCCTAGTCTTCAGAAGCAATAGTGTTTCTGATGTACCTTCATCACCTACACTACAGAGACACAATAATGTCAACCAGATGGTCTTTCACAAAATCCGGAATGAGGACTTGATATTCGTAAGTCCATTAGTTGCTTCTTCCACTGCAGATGGTTGGTTTCATACACACTAAGTTTTAAAAACATCAGTATGTGTTTAAAAGAGCTGTATCTGAGCTAGGTGTTTTTGCTGTGATCTTTACTTAGAGCTGTGAGAGAAAAGAATTTTTTTTTTAATTTTCATTAATACAAATAATTAGTTTGTTTGGGTTTTTAAGTAAGAAGTGTCTGTTTGACTGCAATAGCAGTTGTTTTCTTTACTTCTAAGGATGTCTAAATACATCTTAATAACAGCAATTTCTTCCTCTCTGGTGCTTGCAGCAAGTTATTTTCTGAGATCCTTGAGGAGTCAATAAAAAATGAGCAAAGATTTAAGCTCTTTCTCATATAGTTACTTTCTTGGTCCCCTCAGTCTGACTCTAGAGGTGTGCTAGCTGTAATGATTTGCATATGCATTATTTAGAGTGGTTGTTTAAGAGATCTTTCACAAAACAGAGATTCTGATTTTTTCCCATCTTTATCTTTCCTGTCTTTTAGGAGGAGAGTCTTGGACAGGGCACATTTACTAAGATTTTCAAAGGTGTAAGGAAAGAAGTGGGAGACTACGGCCAGCTCCATCAAACTGAAGTTCTTCTAAAGGTGCTGGATAAAGTGCATAGAAACTACTCTGAGGTAGGTCTAATTGTTGACTGCTATATAATGTTTGTCTGTGCTATGTTGAGCATTGCTTTTCTTACAGTAACCAAGTATTTGTTATATGGTAGAGGGCTCTGTGTTGAACCAAAGCTCATTCTTGCCCTTGTGACACTGGGAGGATGGATTTGAGAGTGGCTTTGGGAAGTACACCTATGTACTTTATTTCCCCTCTCCCCATCATCCGTCGGAGAATTCAGAGCTGCCCACTGAAAGCCAAAGAATAGTTTCTTTGTACGATACAAGTACCACAGGAGAGGTGGTACGGCCACAAAATTGCCATTACCAGTAAGTTCATTATGTACAGATGAGGCACCAACAGTCTACCAAAAGAAAGTAATTTTCCATAAATATCTTCAGTGTTTTGGAGTCATAGTGATTCTCCAGTAAAATCAACATTTCGCATCAAGTCATTAAAAATCAGAAGTATTTATGTATGAGAAACACTTGCTCTATGTAGAATCATCCATATTCACTTGCTTTTCACTGTTTGAACCTGTGAGAAACCCTGAAATGCCTTTGTGCAAAAACTAATACACTGGTAATGTAATTAAGCCCAAGATTGTGAGAATTTAATTTTGAAGCCTTTAACAACATGCAGTAGTGTTTAATATATTAATGTAACTTCATATTGCTGTTTATTTTTCATTTTGATTATATAATTGTATCAAATTTCTCATTAATCTAGCTGTATTTACAGCAAGCCAAGAGAACCCGTTCATGGCTTACTGAACTTTTCAATTACTTAAGACAAATACATATGAAAATGTAAGCAAAAAGGGAAAAGATATTTCAGATACCTAATAATATTCATAAACAACGTAGGCATTATGCTTTGGACAATTGAAAACAATAAGGAAACTATAACCCATATTTTAATTTTAGTAAGTTGGGTAATACACTTACATTCTAAAGTTAAGTGAAAGTCAGTTGTTAAAAGGACTAAAGAGTACAGAAAAACAATTATAGTCACCTGAAGGAAAATGTGCTAATTTTGACTTTAATTTGTTGGGTGAATAATCAGTGCACAAACAAGTGTAGTTGGAGATGCCACTGAAGACAATAAAAACCAAAAAAAGACTAAAGAAATAAAAGCGTCTGAAACCTTCCTTCCTGACAAGGTTAGGTAAGGTCTCACAGTAGTGGAGGAGTGATATCATACTTCTTGTCTTTCAACTTAATAATGTGCTATGAAGAAATAAATTGGAAACTGAATAGTGCATTATGAAAGAATAAATTGGATACTGAATAGTGCGTCATCAATTTGTCTGCGATTTACTTTGCCTAGTTAACTGACACGGAAGAAAATACTCTTTTTAAAATGTGGAGATACACCTGCCTGCAAAAAAAGAGATTGCTGACCTCTCTGGAATGTGTATTATCAGTTATTTAAAAAAAAAAACCCAAACCTAAACCAACCACAAACAATATAAAATATGTTACACAGAGTATTTGCAATGAGAAGGAAGTTGAAATGTTTTTAAAAATGCACGTGTTTTAATAAATTTATTAGAAATCGTGTAATGTTTTGTTTTCACTGGTATTTATTCTCTCTCAATCTCTCTCTCTCTCTCATTCCTCAGTCTTTCTTTGAGGCAGCAAGTATGATGAGCCAGCTTTCTTACAAACATTTGGTGTTAAATTATGGAGTCTGTGTATGTGGAGAAGAGAGTAAGTAGAAATTAATTAACCTTTTCTACTCATTTCATAGAGCCGTCATTACAGTTTGCCATTGGTTCTGGGTAAAAGCAGGGGAAAAAACCCAAAACAAAACAACCCGTTGCTCCAGCTGGGGTGCATATTCACATTGCAGTGATAATAGTCTTGGTGTCTGAGAACTAGTTAGTATGGTGATAACAAAGAAAATGGTAAAATTATGTAAATACAGTCAGTGTGAATAGTAACCTCTGTAAATGACTTGCACTCATGTCTGTTCTATCTGAAAATCTCACTTTTGAAAAGTTTTGCAGAACTTCTGAAATGAGCTTTTGAAATGCCAGAAAAATTGCACCCCTACATTGTATCAGCTCTGGTTAGATAGAAAGGGAAGTGCTTGGCTACCCAGGAAAACATTCATTTACTGTGATCAGGAGCACAGAAACTGCCACCCTTTTCCACCTATGTATTGAGTTTGTGAGCACAAATATAACTTTGGGAAGTTTGGTTTAGTGATCCCATTCTGAAAGCATAAGGTTCCATTATTTCAACAAAACCACTACAAAATGTTAACAGAGGTAAAATCTTTGCATTGTCTACAGAAGTAGAATGGTTTTCAGTTTAGCTTACTGCATGGTGACTATGTATTAATGAGGGGTTTTTAAGAACACCTGAAATAGATTTATAACATCTTGTAATGAAATCTTAATTTTGGATGGTTGTCGTATGCTTATGTGTCCTATCTTCAAATATGCACTGCAGGATCTTACTGTGGCAGTTTTTCCTCTTCATTCAGTCTTTGGACAGAAACGTCAGAATGCCCTAAAACCATTTTTTTTTTTCTGTCATTAGAAATTTGTAACAAAAGGAAGCATTTTATAATAACTGTATAAGCATATTGTCTAGACAGTAGCCTGTATTAAGAGAGAAGGAATTTGCAAAAGCGAGGTGGATTCTGTATCAGGAGCTGCTTCTCTTTGGAGGCTGGAAAAGGCACAGCACCATGTTTGGACAAGAACTTGTTACACCAGTTTCTTTGCAAAAATGCCCACTATTGTGTTTTTCTAGTTTATTCGTTACGCCATGCACAGGGGCTATATATAAAATTTCAGGTAGATCATGTGTATAATTTAAAAAAAAATATTTATCCAAAGTTGTATATGGTTACTTATTTTTCCTTTAGGTCCCAGTTGCCCTCTGTAGACAGTTCTGTTTCTGAGGGCAAGATACTTGCTACAATTTAGTAAGAGGCAGTTACTATGAAAAAGGAAGAGAGGCTGGGGTTTTTTTTCTGTGAGTTACACACTTGATGTACAGATTTTATGAAAATGGCTTCACATAATTGTAAGAAAAAAGAAGTTTGCTGTCTATAAAATGAATTTGTTATAAAAATTGGGGGGAAGTTAACAACAAAATATAATATCAGTGGTTTCCAGTGTCTTTAGAGTCTAAATGAGAAGCACTGCAATGTGAGCATCTTGCAGCTGAAGGCAAGCATTCGGTCATGCAATCTGAAATTGTTGTGTTGAAACTGATGAAGACTGTGCAGTACTATGAAATGGATCTTGTTTCTTGGGTTATTCACTGGATGACTCCATGGAAGCATATGTTGTGTATATATACACCAATTTTTTTAGAGCAAATATTAGTCTATTTTCAAGAAAAGCATCTTTTGTCAACAAAGCATCATATTTTTTCATTAAGAATATAGATTTTAAACAACTGTGAAGTGAATAACTTGAATGTTATTTGGCTCGCTACATTGATATTGCTGTATACTGCTATGCTTTATTAGAAGTTACGTTATTTATTGTGCCTTTCAAGTGAGGGTGGAAGGATGCTCACTGGATTTGTTAAGGTGGAAACCTATTCTCTAAAAAACTATTAAATCTAGTAATTTTGCATTTGAGAAGAAATTAGGTGAACTTCCACACCCTGAAGAAGTGTAAAGAACATAGAATATTTGTGGTGATACTTGTGTCGTATAGCTTCAAATTTATAGTTAGCTCACCAACAAGTTATCAAAGAAAGAGATGGGTAGCACTAGAGTCCTGAAATTCCATTATTTGTTGTTGGTTTTAATAGTTATTATGTTTACCATTTTCAAACAGACATCCTTGTACAAGAATATGTAAAATTTGGATCCTTGGACACGTATTTGAAAAAGAACAAAAATGTTATCAATATCTTGTGGAAGCTTGAAGTAGCCAAACAGCTAGCATTAGCCATGCATTTTCTGGTAAGTAGTTTAATCGTCATTTTTGTTAATGGCTGAATTCAAGGGTTTCAGGCTAATACATGTAGAATGGCTGAACTATTACCCTACTGCTTGAAACTCTGGAGGGTGTTTGAAAATAAGCTGGGCTTATACCAGATAATTAGTGGACAGCCAAGGATAGACCTTTGTATCTTGCACAAAGTGTAATTTAATTTCCCGTTCTTTTTTAATGCTTTATGTTTTAGCGTGGAGTAAAAACACATTTCCAGTAAAAATTCTTCCCCTACTACCCCCAGGAATCAATCCTTCCTGGTTTTCCCACCTCAGCTCGCGATGCTGAACATAAACTATTTCCTAGTAGTGTTAGTAGTTTAACCACTGGGAAGGGAAAACATTGTACTATTCAGACTGCTAGTACATACTTTTTGTGCATTATGTTCCAACATTAAAGTCTGTTAAATTCAACATAAAGGCCGTTGTTCGAGACAGGATGTGTGATTAGATGAATCTTCCCTTTAGCAGAGTTAAGATGTTCTTGTATTCTTTTTAAATGGATCATACTGATGGATCAATATTATTCTGAGTTAATGTGCATCAAATAGTTTTAAACTCGAAACTGTAGGTAGATAATTAAAATGAATGAAAATTGGCTAGCAACTGTAACTCTGAGAGGAACTGATGAAATGTCTGAGATTTGGTCAACTTAATCTATGATCATTGTTTTCTTTGCTGATGTTTCCCTCATGCTGTAAAGTACTGTTTTTTTAATAATTTTTAAATACCTTTTCAACCATAATGTCAGTATGTAAAAGATGCATTTCTGTTCATAGGAGGATAAAGGCCTTGTTCATGGGAATGTCTGTGCAAAAAATATCTTGCTTATCAGAGAGGAAGACAGGAAGTCTGGAAACCTTCCATTTATAAAACTAAGTGATCCTGGCATCAGTATTACAGTTTTGCCAAGAGACAGTGAGTCTTTGTGTCAGCTTTCTTGTTTAATGCTTCTGACTTGAAAAGTAAATTTGGGTTGTTGTGTTTTGTCTTTTTTTCTGACCACCATCTAAGGTACTTCTGTTATAGTAAGTTCCTTCATCCATCTGTCGCTTTAAAATAATCTCTGCAGTCCTAGTCCGCAGTTTTGATTGTATCTTCTTTATCAGCAAATAGCTACAGGAAATAAAGCCACAGTTCTCCATTGTGTGAGTTGGGTTTTTTTCCTGCTGTTCTCATTTTCAACTTTTTTTTTTTTCACTGGTAGGACTATTAGGAAGCTATAATGTACTGTAAGTGTTGCATCTGCAGCTAGCTGCTGGACTTTGTATCCTATTATTGATTGAGATTAAATTGTTGCATTTTATAGCCTGAAGAAGCTTTCAGAGTTGAAAGTAAATGCACTTTTGAAAATGCTGCCTGGCAGTTGAAAATCATCTTCAATGCATTTCTTGGTGAATACTTGAAGCATCACCACTTGATGCTCCTAAAAATACTAGACTGTCATCTGCCACTGAGGCTGTTCTAATGCTTTATAAACAGCAAAATTAATTAAATGGAAAGAAGTGAAAAGTGTGTGCAAGATTGTTATGCTATTGAAACTGAAGTAACCTGACTATTGTTTATATAGTCTTTTTAATAATTTTGGAAAAATGAACACACTTTATACTTGGTGATTTTATACATGCCAAAGAAATAATGCATCAAAAAGACTATAAGCAATTCAGTGTAATTATTTTCCAATAAACTGCTTAAATTATCCCTTTTTAAATGAGAAGCCTACATTAATCTTAAAAGTTCTCATTTTAAGGAGCTCTAAATCTACATCAGTACAATGCAGTCTTTTAATTTGTTACTACAATTAATATCAAAAGTTTAAAAATCAAATACTATGAAATTTCTTGTTATGGTACCTTTTGCTGTGCCGTAATGTGCCAACCATGAGCAAAGTACTTTTTACTCTTTTCCATCTAGTTCCTTTGTGGTAGCTAGTAAATCTTGGTAACATTGGGGGAAATACAGAAGTCGGAGCAAAAATGTAATGTGGAAATGATGTTAAGGAAGTTTTATAACATTAGGCTCATTATACAATAAAACTAATGGTCCTCCACGTTGATTCATAAATATTATTTCTGTACATATTCTGTAGCCTGTTTTTTTTAGGCAGGAGCAAAAACTTGGAAAGGTATTAAAAGCACATTACAGAGTGAAATACCTATGTAAACTAAAGTAATTCTTACTAAATCAAATATGTTATAGAATATTCTGGTTTTATGATTCATTTTAACATGATGTTTCCTTTGTGTGATTGTACAGTTCTTCTTGAGAGAATACCATGGGTTCCACCTGAATGTATTGAGAATCCCAAACAATTAAGCCTGGCCACAGACAAATGGAGTTTTGGTACTACTTTGTGGGAAATCTGCAGTGGAGGAGACAAACCTCTGAGCGCATTGGATTCTTCAAGAGTAAGTATTCCTGTGTCTACAGTCATGACAGTTCTTTGGACACTTCTAATTTAAAACATCTGCTGTTGTAAATATATAAGCGTGTAAAGTGGCGTGCCTCATGATCACTGTAGAAAAAGTACACTTTTACTGGTAGATAATGATCAGAAATGATGATTTGAGCTTTGATTTTATGTTGTTTGTTCTGATTTTTATAGGGACAAAGTACAGCATTGCCGGTATTATCTTGTTCATGTTTCTGTTGCTTTGTTGCAACAGTGTATCACTTGCAACAAAAAGTATTCCTAACAATGTACATGGGCTTTAGTTGGCATTATTCTAGTAATTGAACATGTTAAATACAGTAAGGCTTTGTGTGTTGCAGACAATTGTACTATTTTTAGCTAAACCAGAAATGTTAACTTTGTCTCAACTAGGGGCAGGGGTTGGATGGGAAACACATTCCATAAAAATATTATTTCTTATGTATTTGCTTTCTTAGATGGAAGCAAAAAGATTATTTCCTGTACTACACTACAAAAAGATTTGTAGTAGTATTTTTATAAATGGACTGTTACCTTCTCACAAAGCCTGATCTGATTTCTCAGGTGTTGTGATCATCTCTTACAATAAGCCCCAAGGTCTACCTAGACCTAGTTTATAGATACCTAGGTATTTCAGAAGTTGGCCTCCTCTCCTGTACTCTAATCAACATTCTTTTATAATACTCATGAAGCTTTTTAGAACTGGAGGAGCTCAGCCACCTCACAGGCGGATAGAATTTTCTGCTGGACCAATCCAGCTGAGGTTTTATGAAGTTACCAACAAAGGAGACACCGTTATCTTTCTCTATTTTCTTATTTTCCACCAGTAACTGACTCGGAATTTCTGAACTGATTGCTGTAAATTATTCTAGTCTTGCTACATTGTCAGCCTTGGCTTTTGATATAAATTGGTAAGATATATGTTCAGTGAGATAACAGGTCTAGGTTGAGAGCTGTATTTTTTGGTTGCTGTGGTGAGAACATTAATGCTTCTGCACCTCTTTGTGGTTGTATGTTAAAATGGTTTTTACCTATTTAATTCCAGAAATTACAGTTTTATGAAGATAGGCACCAGCTTCCTGCCCCCAACTGGACAGAGCTTGCAAATCTTATAAACAACTGTATGGATTATGAGCCAGATTTCAGGCCTTCATTTAGAGCAATTATACGTGACTTGAATAGTTTGTTCACTCCAGGTGAGTCTGTGATATGACAAGAACGCATTAGACAAAAAGAACCATGATTCCTATTGGTTCATTTTCATATGGTGCTTTCCTTTTTGGTATGTTGACCCACAACCATTCTCCAAAGTAGCCCCAGAAATCTAAGTTTCTAAGGACAGTATGTTACTGTTTTTTTAGTTTCTTCTAAAAGAGAACACTTTAAAAGTTAGCATTATTGTTCAAAGCAGTTTTCTGGTTTAGTTAATGTCTATCCCAAACGTTCTAGTCATGTTATGTTATGTTTCTGTCTGTTCAGTCAGACTGCTGTGACTGTCTTTTTTTTCTCTCTCTAAAATAAGTAGATATCTTCCTTTTTTCCGAGTGGAAGAGACATGTTATCACAAGCGCTTGTGAATTTTACCTTTCTCCCCACTGCAATAGTGGATTTGTTGCTCAATAGTTCCTAAATTTGAAGTACAGTAGGCCTGCAAAAAAGAAAGTGGGGAAATTCAAGCAAGGCTGGCTTTAAGTCAAGACAAGTAATTTGGCTTTTTGTAATACATCTTTGTTTTTGACTGCAAATTCCTATATAGATATTAAGGTGGTTAATGTGCTACTGAGCTTGGGGTATGCCAAGCAAAGGTAGAACATGCTGTGATTGTAATAAGTGTCTTCATTCTCCTCTTCGCTTCTCTGTGCCACCTGTTCTTTTTCTCTCGTCCCTTCTTCCTCTTGCCCTCAGATTATGAGCTATTGACGGAAAGTGATATGTTGCCAAATATGAGAATTGGAGCACTTGGATTTTCTGGTGCTTTTGAAGATCGGGACCCAACACAATTTGAAGAAAGGCATCTTAAGTTTTTACAGCAACTTGGCAAGGTAAGATGTTTTGAAATTCTTTAATTGCCTCGGAAAGAACTAACTTTTTTGGTTGTCTTCTGATGATCCCATACACATTTTTACATTGAAACTTCTGTTACAGAAATTAATAATTCCAGTCATATCTGACCACAACATGTAGTTCCTTTTGGATCTTTTTTTGGTTTCACAATATCATTATGCAAGAAATTTAGCTGACCCCTACAATGAATCCAGTCACACCAAAAGGCTGAAATCTTTTTCAGTAATGCAGAGCTACATCTGACATAATCTTTTTTTGTTTGTTTAATACATGATACTCGTTTAAAAATGCTCCAGAGCAGTCTTGCATAGAACTAGTGGGGTTGGCTTTTTTTGTGCATGCATTTTCTGAGAAGTCGGAATATGTAGTCCCTAAATTCAGTAATGTCTTTGAGATATATGTAGGCCTTAAACTTTTTAGGCTTTAGAAATCAGCATTTGGTTTCTAGTTTTGCAAGTCATTGCAGCCTGGCTGTGTGAAAGCATGCCTACACAGATGACCAAGTGCAACTGGCAGATCTTCACACAAGTACTGCTTTTCCAGAATGGTTCTTTGCTGGTTTATGGTTTTTATTGACATGATAGCTATATATTCCTTCAACTCCAAGTACTAGTGAAAGCAAGCCTGAAAGTGAAGTAGCAAAACTACTTCTCTTTGGAGATGGTTGGTTGTTGACTATAAATGGAAGCGTACCACAGAGTGGTCGGTGATGACTGCATAAAGGAAGATAAAGAAAATATAAACTGAGAAAGGGAAGAAGGTAGAACATTGAAACAAATGGGGGAAGAACCGCCACAAAACAGAGGAGAATTAAGAACAAAGAGGAACCTAAATGTAGGAGGTTTTGCAAGTGCAGGTAAAGTAGTATCCCAACTGACAGCTTAGAATTCAAAGTGGAAATTTGTGAAGAAGGGGGAGAATATGAATGCACATTACCCCCTGTCCTTGTCCTCCCTTACTCGCATGCTGTTTACTTCCTTATAGAACTGCTACCTGTGATCCTGCACTTTTTCTGTCAAGGATGTTTTGTGGCTTTTCACTAAAATAATTAGTTGCAGTCATCTTAATGCTGATAACAGTGAGCACTGAAGCAGTATCAACAAGTACTAAGAAAGAGACAATGATGTGGACTTGTTTTGAATTCAAGTATTTCCATTTGTGATCTAGGGAAATTTTGGCAGTGTTGAGATGTGCCGGTATGACCCCCTGCAGGATAATACTGGGGAAGTGGTGGCTGTGAAAAAGCTGCAGCATAGCACTGAAGAGCACCTTAGGGACTTTGAAAGAGAAATTGAAATACTTAAATCTCTACAGCATGATAACATTGTTAAATACAAAGGAGTATGCTACAGCGCAGGTATGTGCTATATTGAATACACCTTCAGGTATACATTGAAATAATGCATACTGAGAAATTCAGAGAGGTGAGTTTTTATGAAAGTCACTGACTTGTCCTAACTTTACCAGAACTTAGAGAGTACAAACCAAAGGAAGGTAGTGTCTGTTGTATACGACTCAGTACAAGGTGGACATTTATTCAGTCAGCTCATTGCATAATTTAATTGATTCAGAGAAAGTACCATTTTGACTAGTTACCTAATTTCTTTATCTTAAAGCATAAAAGTCTTCCTAGAAAAGCATTTAGGGTTAAGTAGGAAAATGCAACCATTTTGTAACGGTTGTTTTTTGTTCAATGTAACGTCCCAGAGCTGGATATTGCCAATTCTTGTACAGCCTATACAGCAAAAGACTAGACAGGAAAAAAGTTTCAGAAATGGATGTGTTTGAGTTAATTGTTGATGCTGTTAAAGTTGATGAATGAAAGCATGGGTTCTGCCCAGGGTCTTGCTGTAAAAAGAAGACTATTGGGTTCAAAATCAGGCTAAGTTTTTAAAGACAGTAAAACTGCTGACCAGTTGATGTCAGTTGCCATTCTGAGTTTCATTTCAGCAATGAGGGGGAATTGCAGAAACAAATATACATGTGGCACTTTTGCTTTGCTTTAGCAGTAGTAACTAAAGTATTGATGAGATGATCCTTATTAGTGATGCTCTGTATATCAAGCATATCCACATTATTGTTTTGTTTAAATAAATGGCATTTCCTGAACAAATACAGTTAATTAATATATGAAAAATTGCACAGTGATGTACATAAAATAAACTACGTTTTTGCTATTAAGACTATTTTCTATTACTCTTATTCATAGACATTTGTAAATACTTATATTTCAAAACTTGTCACTGGAAGATGACAGAAATTTTTTGTTGCTGTTGTAAAAGGTCGTAGGAATCTGAGATTAATTATGGAGTATTTGCCATATGGAAGTTTACGAGATTATCTGCAGAAACATAAGGAGAGGCTGGACCACAAGAAGCTTTTGCTGTACGCGTCTCAGATATGCAAGGTAGGTCATTTCAGATGATTGATATTTTTCAACAATTTTGTCTCTTTTGTCTCATTTGTCTCAAACTAACCATCGCTGGTTGTTTTGGTGTATCTTTTACAATACTGTTCAGTTGCTCGCACCACATAACCCTAAAAAAATGTAGCAATACATTTTCATGTACTCAAGAACTGAACAAACTTCTGAGTATCTTCATACAGGATGCTGAGACTGGCTGATCTACTGACTGAGGCAGAATATTTCTTTTTGTTTATTTTATAGTTTGTTTAGCTTGTATTTTGTTCAGAAGAATTAAAACCTCTTTTCTGCCCAATGAGAGCTGAAGTAAAATACAGTCACCCAGGCAAACTGTTTGTGACATACTGTAACTGCTTTTTCAGAACTTGGACATTCAACTATAAAAGTACTGTAACAGCATGTACATGTTTAAGAAATTTACTTTAAAATGTAAATAATACTAGTTTATTTAGCTGAAAGAGTAAAGGTATCCAATGTCTGTATGAAGAGCTGGCGGCCATAGAAATGCCCAAAGCTGTAATAAATTATTTGCTAGTCTCAGTGGTTAGTACTGAACATCTCTCATAAAATTCTGAAAAGGGGGGGTAAACATGTGATCTTCATTGTGATACCTCATTTCCTCAGAAAGAGGGCTTATGCCTACCCTAGTTTTATTCTGTNCTGGAATTCCAGAATACCCATCAAAGATGTGGAAACAGTAGGTTATTTAAAATTAATGAGTATTCTTCAAGGTACATAGCTCACACATACTATGTTTGGTAATCAGGCCCTGCCACATTCAGAGCAGAAGACTTTTCTTCTGCAATATCTGCAGAAGAGGCCTCATGAGAGTCGGTCAGGAGAGTCTCTGCAAGAGCCTGAGGTCTTCTCCAGGCATTCAGACTTCCACGTAGTGAACAAAGCCTGATAGTTCCCTGCTTGAAACTGGACTGGCGCAGTAAACCTTTCAGCTGCTGAACCTGGGGCACGTACAGAAGTATGCTGGATGCGCCTTTAGCAGCTGATCTCACCTATTCATGTGCTTCACTGAAGCAAGACTATATGGGTAGTCTCCAGCAAAACCTCCATGATGGGCAAACAATGTGCAATGAGATGGGAAAACAGAAAATGTTCACAAGTCTCTGGCAAGTGTCAGTCTTTTCACAGAGAGGAAAGATTGAACATGTGGCCACCCAGTCAAAGGGGGTTAAAAAGCTCTCTGATCTGTGTCACCAAAACAAGAAGTCATTCTCTGGTAACAAGCATAAGAAATTCTCTCAGTGTTATTTCTGCAACAACGTTAACAGTTATCAGTGCTGGTAAGTCACTGAACACAATCATTCTTCAAACAAAGAACAAAAGCATCTAACACTCAGTGCCACCTAGGAGGATGGTGACAGTGAATCCATCATAGAGTAAAAAAACAACAGCGATTTCTGAACATGTGAAGGCTGCAGCTGCTTATCTGTTTGATTCTGTGGCCAGCTCAGCCTACTGCCTGAAGGGTCATAATGTGCCTGCCCTGTTCACTTTCATAAGAAGCTGTGAAGCTTGCATATGTTAAGCCTTCAGGCCTTATCCAAAGCCTGAAGGAACAATAGTGGCAGCATGTATCAGGACCCTGGTCTCTGGGACAGAGGAGTCTGATATAGGAGGACTGGAAGGTGGATTTGCACCTTTGCAGGCAGTACAAGTATAGCAGAAAAGTTGGGGAAAGGAATTGTATTCAGATGGTACAAAGAAAAAGGTTCTCTGTGTGCATACATACACATATATAAAAGAAGCACTGAAATATTACAGGTCTTCAGGATGGTGATGAAAAATCAAAGTAGCAGATTAGATGATTGCTTCCTAACTACCTAGCACCAACCAGGAGGAAGGGAGCTAGAATATACCTTCAACAGATACTTAAGTGGGAAAACATCCTGCTTTCCTGTGACAAAGCATGGGTACACACAGTATCACTTCTAAGGGAAGCAAAGTCTAAGAATTACAGTGTATGTGTCTTGCTTTGCACTGCTGTTGCTGTGCAACCTGCAAAGCAGATGTTATTTGATCACTTTAAGATTTTGCTCCAATCTGCAGCATTACTTTAAAACAACTTAGTTGAAAACATGGTAAGTACTTAATATTATAAAACTGAAATCTGAATGCCTTTCCTTCTTCTTTAGCTGATCACATTTCCCCCTTTCCTTTAGCTGTTTTTGCTTCTCTTGCAATGTTTGCTCTTTCAGCATGTCACATCTCTTCTCTCTGCTGTGCATTTCTATCACTCTTATTTTGGCAGTTTTAATATAAAATCTTTCTCCCTCTGCCTTGCTGCTCTTCTCTCAAATGTATGAGACTGAAATGAAGTCATGCCTGCAACTGAGGGTTAAGATTGTGTTTGCTTGCTTGCTGCGTTTTGGTTCCTTGCTACTATACTGGGAAGGGGTTCCTGACTTGAAGGATATTTTTTTGGGTGTGTATCTCATACTGTGAAAAGCAGCATTTTCAAGATGGCATTTGCTAGTGGTGATATTTCTGTAGATGCAAATTAGTGCAGCTGTCATCTGGTGCAGTTTGTACCACTAGTACAGCTTGTCTGGTGAGAAGCAATAGGACTCTACATTCAACTTCAAAGAACCCTGACAACAGAATGGCAAATAAGGAAGTTAACTTCTCCCAGCATCCGATTTTTGGGATGTTCTTTTTTGCTTTTTTGGCCCTGCATTTTATTAATGCTGGCTGATAGGAGAAGAAGCTAAGAATAAATTTATTTTTCCACTTCTTAATGCTTTAAGTGCTTCAGGTGTCCTTGCTGGACAGCCCAACTTTAGTTATAGAAACATTTGGAATCACATAATTAAACACAACTCCATTGTTAGAGTAGTGCCACGGGATTATGATTTCCACTAAGAATTTGCATGATTCCAATTAAGTATCTCTCTTAGCCTGGAAAATACCCGTTTAACAGAAAAATTACCATCATCAGACAAACTTTAGGGCTGTTTTCAGTATAGTATATAGTCGTAATAAAAAGTTACAGCGTTTACATAGACTGGTTGTATCAAACCCAGGAGTCTTACTTTGAAAAAGCTAGGTTTGGTATTTTTCGGGATAGCAGTGGATAAGATGATAATGAAGAACTGCAAATTTTTGGACGGTTTTGGAACAGGATGCAAGTAAACAGCAATGCCACCCTGTGGTGCTAGGAGGTAACAAGAGTCTAAGAGGAAGGTTAGACTTCGGAGTCAAACTATTTCTGAGATTTCTCACTTAAAGGGAGAAGGAAATCCTTTTGGCAGTAACAGTATAACGTTGACCAAAACTTTTGAGTTCAACAATGCTCTTAGCATAATTTTTTGTTTTTAAGTTGTGTTGGAGTGAGATGCTTTCTTATGAAACTCTGAAACTGACAGCTTGCTTTGTGTTTCCTTTCATGTATGAGTTGGGTATCTCTTGACATTGTGCAGTGTCAACTTCTGTCCACCATTTATTGCTGTGTAAGCAAGACCACCTTGTTTTACTAATGCCACTACATTCACTGGCTTCTTCTACATTTTATTGTTAGCAAAAAAAAATGACATACATTGGTAAGAAGGGATCAGCAGTAGCAAAAGAGGACGTGGCTTTGAACCAATGTTTTGTTACAGCAACTGGTGGAAATACAACATTAAGCAGAAATGTGGTGGTGAATAGTGGTCCATACAGAAGAGAAGTAAGACAGACAGGTGGGAATACAATCAGAGGATAGTTGTCAAATCCAAGGAATTGTGATATAAAGTTGCATAAAGCAATCAGGAAAGCAGATGTACAAAGTGGAAAAAAAAAAAAGGGATTAAATTGGTAAACAGGAGGGTCTTCTCATCTGGGTTGTGTGGTTTAGCCCAAATATTGTTCTCCTTCTGTTTGTCACCAGCAAACTGCATTTGGTCACAGAAATGAGCTGTAACAGCTATCCAGCTATGTTATCAAAAACCATTTGACTCTGAGAGGTGCTCAATCTATCTCCCTTCAGTTAAGGGAAGTCCCTGCACTTGGAACAAGTAACTGCTCAGAGAATTACAAATGTTCAAGCACACTGATTTTTGGTAACAATCTGTGTTTGGTTTTAACTTTGAGATTAATTCATCTCTTTAGGGCAAGTGCAGCTACTTAATGGTATTTTCCTGTTTTGTTTGTGAACTTTTCACCTAGGGCATGGAGTATCTGGGTACAAAAAGATATGTTCACCGGGATTTAGCAACCAGAAATATCTTAGTGGAGAACGAGAACAGAGTTAAAATTGGAGATTTTGGATTGACAAAAGTCTTGCCACAAGACAAGGAATACTACAAAGTAAAAGAACCTGGTGAAAGTCCTATATTTTGGTAAGTCTTCCTTTGGTATATGAAATCATGACATGTTTTCAGTTTTTGCAGTTTCAGCCAATTGTTTTGCATATTGTCAAATTTTTAAGTGCAAACTCCCAAGTCAGTTGCCCAGCATTGTCAAAGTCACATGCATGATGTTTGACTTTACAGAAGAGCATGTAACTGTAGGACTTTAAAACATATTTTCCAACACCCCCCTAAATATTACCAAAATATTTAAAAGAAATAGAATGCAACAGGAAAGATACTCAAAAGAAATGTGAAAGGGACCTTTACCCCAGACGCTTTCAAAATTTTGGGCCATTCAGTTCCCTAAACACTGGTCGTTCATATTTTCTAGCTGAGATCTGTTGGATATATGCTCTGTTGACCACGTGGAGCTAAATCCCACAGATTGTAATTAGCAATGAACATTTGGGTAGATGTCTGTGTTTGGGCACTGAGCTTCCAGAGAAAGTCTCAGTTACTCCAAGATAAGTGATGCTCACAATGAGCTGCACTTAGCTTGGAAAGGAAAAGAATATTTTGTGTAGCCTGTGAGAGACTGAAGGATTATGAAATGGAAATTGGTAGACTGTATTCAGAATACAAAACGTGTACTTCAGTTCTGTGTTATAAAGACGTAGAAATACCTTAGAAAATATGCTGGCAGATAACTGTGATAAAAACCATTTTATGTCATAGAGTCATAGAATTGTTAAGGTTGGAAGGGACCTTTAAGATCATCGAGTCCAACCATTAACCTAACCTGACAAAACCACTTCTAAACTATATCCCCAAGTACCACGTCTACCCTTTTTTTAAACACCTCCAGGGATGGCGAATCCACCACCTCCCTGGGCAGCCTATTCCAGTGTTCAATAACCCTTTCAGCGGAAAAACTTTTCCTAATATCCAACCTAAACCTCACCTGGC
>VZSZ01000435.1:5764-34210 GCA_013398815.1 Ibidorhyncha struthersii | reverse complement strand
TCTACAACTACCTGAAAGGAGGTTGTAGAGAGATGGGGACTCTTCTCCCTAGTGACAAATGGTAGGACGAGAGGAAATGGGTTCAAGTTAAGCCAGGGGAGGTTTAGGTTGGATATTAGGAAAAAAAAATTCACTGAAAGGGTTATCCAGCATTGGAATAGGCTGCCCACGGAGGTGGTGGATTCACCATCCCTGGAGGTGTTTAGAAAAAGGGTAGACATGGTACCTGGGGATATGCTTTAGAAGTGGTTTTGTCAGGTTAGGTTAATGGTTGGACTCGATGATCTTAAAGGTCCCTTCCAACCTTAACGATTCTATGATTCTATGACAAGCTACATAACCTTCCTCCTCAAAAAATGTGTTTCTTTGTGAGAAATAAAAGAAATTTTAAAGAATTTTCAAGAGAAAACCCAAGCCTCGAGCAAGAATTTTCCTCTGAAAGAGAGATGACAGATATTGCCAGGTGCTCCCTACTGTCTGCTGTTGCCAGATTAAAAAATTAAAAAATCAAGGTGTTTAAATGGACAGTGGGAAAAATTCTAAAATAAATAAAATATCATTTCCACTCCGTCACCCAGGAAGACAGGGACTGATCTTCCTCTGTAAAGGCTGTGTCGTGCATCCACACCAATTACCAATACACCACATTTTTAGTTATTTAATAGGTCTGGATGCTATAACCTCTCTTTTCTCTAAGATACCACTGGAACTGAGCGGGTAAAGTGTGGGTGAACTAAGTGGTAAAGCCAAAAAGCACCAGTGGTGGCAAAGATAATCAAAGCTGCCTTCAGGTTTGATATTGCTAATTTATTTTCTATTCAAAATGTGGAACCTGTGGCTGACTTGGTGTCTTAGTCACTCCAGGCACAGAGCTGAATGGAGTCTGAAGTTAAAAAGGGAGCGGTGTGTAGAACGTTAAATTGTTACTGACTAAGGAGATTACTTAGGATGATATATGAGGCTGTAATTAGGATGAAAGGAAAAAGTAGGCTGTCTATCAGGAAACAAGCTGAGAAGTGTTAAGCCAAAGTTCTACCCACAAATCAGATTGGAAAACACACTGCACATGGTGTTACTGTTCACAAAACTCTCTTGTGCATGTCACAAAACGTGTTGTGTTTCTCACAGCACCAACTCCTGGATCCCTGTCAGGACATCCCAAGAGACAGCTACGTGTTCGTTTCCAAAACTGGCTTTACTTACCAGAGCATTGAGGATCAATGAAAAAGACTTGTACAGACAGAGGAAATGAATGATCTGACCTCAAAAACAAGTAAGCACAAATATTATTTTTGAATGCGATTTTTTAAAAGCCTGCTATAATTGTTTTGAGTGCTGACTCAGCAATGCGAGAGCGTGGGGTTGGCGGTGCAGCATAAGCAATTGTGCTGGGAGGACAGCCTCTAACAAGCTGGTAAAATCCATCCCCATCGTTACAAGAGCAAACTGCTCATGTCACCTGCCTTCCTGGGCAGGGCAAACTGAGTGAAGGAGAGGACTCAGAGTGCTCGGCCTACAGCGTCATCCATTTTTGCAGAAGTCAAAAATTATACAGAATTGCTGATGGTTTAAAGAGTTAAATGATTTGGATCATCATGTTTAAACACAGATAACTGCAAGTTGCACATGGACTTTCCAGTAAGACAACAGATGGTTAGAGCTGATTGAATTTTTTCCAAAATTGATTTTTAATAAAAATTTTCCTGGACATTTCAAAGGAGGTAAAGTTCCACAGAAAAGATTTCCAATATAGGCAGTTATTTTTGTTCATTTTCATTTCATCTTAGTTCTTATAAATCAGTAAAGTTGAGCTTATATTAATTAGCTGTTGAAACAATTGTGTACAAACATTACACATTTTTCTTCATGATGTTTCTCACCAACAGGTATTTCACCCTTCAGCTTCCTTCTATATAAACAGGTCTGCACTGTATTTTGTTATGGACCCGGGCAGCTCATTGGTCTCAATGGAAGAAAATAATTTTTTGTACTTATTCAATACCCATCTATTGGATAAGATCTCAGTCCCTACATACATATAGATTGTTACCAAGAACAAATGTTCTTTCCCTTTCTTCAGCAGGAAGGTATGAATTTCACTTGCAGTTTACCATGGTGCTAAGCATAATTTAGATGTGGAACCGATTAATGAGTCCAGTTATGGAATGCTATCATGGTTAATTTTTAAGTAGAGTTTTGATAAACATCCCATGAGAACAGCCTCAGTACTCCTCCATCCTGGAGACTGGATTAGATGAACTCATGAAGTCTGTGGTAGACCCCAAAGTCTAGAGTACTATTAGCTCTCAGTTACCAAAAAAAAAAATCTCAGAACAAATTTACGGGCAGTAAAAAGAGTCGTTCTCTATTTTCACATTTTGTTACACACCACTTCAGAGCACTTCCTATATACTTAAGGTCATTTGTACCACTGAAACAAACTTCTGTGATGTGGGAGATCTTTCACCCTGGAAAAAAAAGGAAAGGGACATTTCTAAGTAATAAATTAACTTTAAAGTGAAAAAAAAACTGCAAGATATTTTCAGGGACTACAACAGTGCTTACAGGTACTTTGATTTCACTGTTTGCGAGTTATTAGCTTTCACTTTGAAGTCACTCATTGAGAATGTTTCGAAATGCTTGCATTGACTTTTTTTGTTTGCTTGTCATTTTTGTAGAGAAAATGTCCAGACACGAAAGGCAAAATTTTCTGTGGTCAATATTTAACAGTTTCATTCTTAAAGGAATGGATCGCTGGAGAGAAGGTTCCCTAAATATCCAACTGCATAATCAAAAAGAAGAAAACTGCTTTTGCACAGTACTAACTGAAAGTCTCCATTTATATTAAGTTGTTCACAGTGGTTATCAATGTTAAAAGACAGTAATATTAGTTAAAAATCAATAGAAGCATTTTAGACTAAAAATATGTTTAACAAAAAAGAAGACTTTTTGGACCTATAATGTTTCTGATGTTCTCAGTGGATGTATTTCAACGTTCCAGTTTCATCTCATAACATCAAAACACTTTAGAGAGTACTCAATTCTTCTAGTTTTAGCTTTATAGAAGTTAAACTTCTAGTCAAAGTTAATTATCTTGGGCAGATATTTGACTACCCCAGTTTAGGATAATGTCGGCTTGAAGCAAACTTATAGTCTGCTTGAACATCTGAAAAAGCAACCCAAGGTTAAAATTATAACTCCCTGTGTGGAAATAAATACTTTCAGAATAAGATCTATTTCTATTCATACCATAATGAAACAGTTTATTTCCAAAATCAGAACTTTCCAGAATTTCTGTCAAATGTTAAGAATGTCTAAAAATAGGGCATTTGCTCAAAGTCAAAAAGTGTTTTGTTGTTGTTTTTTAAGTATCATTTTTACCTGGGGGATACGAATTCAACTTTTAAAACTGGCCCTGATACAACCCAGCAAGTGCTAAATACCTTTTATCATGCTCACATATTCTTCTTACATTTTTCAGCCTTTCCTTACTCATTTTTATTCTCATTACACAGTGCATGAGAATTCAGCTTTCAGTAACAGAATAGAGCCACGTTCTTGTTTTCCTATTAAATAGAGCATATGCACCTATTTGAAAGGCAAGTTATGGATTTGTGAGAGTGGAGGAGAGATTTTATCCTAAACATAGAAAGACAAAGAGAATAATATAACCTATTAAAAGGTTAACATGATAGGAGGAGTGAATAGGTCATGTGGCTTAAAGTATGAAGTTTTTATGACTGTTTTGACAGGCAAAGCTAAATGACAGACTGGACTTTATTTCCTACACTGCAAAATACTCATCCATCTGAAAGCCGAAAGAATTTCTATCTTTCTTCTCAAGTCATTATGGCAGACCTACTACTGGAGTCAAGCTAATGCTGATATTTCTGCATGTTCAGCATAAAATTAGCTCCAAGCTGGATCTCACAGATAAAATATCAAACATACTTCTTTAACTTTTCTAGATACTAAATACGTGTTCCTAGATGATGTATTTTGCCTTTAATCTTTCTCAAAAATAGCTTCAATTTACCAGGTCTTCTCATATCTTTTTCCTTGCAACTCCATCTCTTTCTCTACTCTGACCTGACATTTCCAGTCTCCCAATTGACAAAATCAGCTTTTTCAACTCTGGATGGGAAGTTTAGTAGGGACACATCTGCTTGGGGCACCGGGTTGTGTGTGTTAAACACTCACATTGACCAAAGACATCTGTGAACTTTGGTGCATTCAATAACAGTCCCATTTTGTTATGTTTGTGAGGAACAATTTAACTTTTCCAGCAATGCATTGTGGGATCAAGGTGTAGAAGAGCTGCTGTGCTACTAGTCCTAGTATTTTTAGTATCCATGATTTTGGTGATTTTGTGTAATACATTAGTACTGATGTAAAATACAGGAACCTCATTAATTTCTCATGAGGTTATCTTTCTCCTTAAATGACTTGCCAGCTGACAAAACACTTTTCAACAAATGCTGCAAATGGGAGAAGGTACAGTATATTACCTGTTTGTCATTAATGAATAAATCAGGACTCACAACCCACCCATCACTCATTATATGCCGGGCTCAAGTGGGCCCCATATTTGAGCCTGTATTTATGCACTTTAAAGCTGTTTCATTGATGTCTGTTGTGCCATCAAAGGGAATCAGTCCTGAGAAGTTACTCTTAAGTTCTGTTTCATTCCCAGATGCCTTTAATCTTGTTGTGTGGTGAGTTGGCCAGATGGCATGGGACCAGACTACTTCAGAGAAGCAGTTGGTTTCTAACCCATGGTCTTGGCAGAGATTTAGATAGATATAAATAAAATATATCCTAGGTGATAATAAAGAATTAAAAGAACATATTACAAGGGTACCACAAAGTGATTGACAATGTCTTGTACATACGTACCTATGTGCCTTAGTTACATGTATTTAAAGCTACTTTTTAAAATGCCTCTCAGGAAAAGTGATCTTTTCCTAATAATGAATAGACATCTCAGAAGTAGTGGTTCTGCTTTACTTTTGTGGGAAGAGAAAGAAGAAAGTAATAAGTTTGCAATTCTTCTGTATCGTGAGGCACAGCTGCTTGGCAGAGCTTTCTGAAGACAGCAGTTCAAGTGTGGATGCACTTTAATAGGACTTGACTTTAATCCCAGCCCTATCTGTGGTATGGCTGCCATAGATGATGGAGTGAGCCAGGGTTCAGATAATATAGCTCAGCACCAGTGTGATGCTCACAGATGCACTCTCAGATATGTTGGAGTTGCAAATTCTTCCAAAAAACTTTGTACCAGAGTAAGAATTGAGAAGGGGGTTCAACATGCCAATTTAGGAAATATTTTTAGACAGCAGCAGACCCCTCTCTGAGGTAGGAGATGAAGACAATCCAAGTGGCAGGGTTTGACATTTCTCTCTGCTGGTGGTAGAACAGTAAGTACAGCTTAGAGCAAGAGATCACTTTAAACCCTGGACTTTCAAGTCAGACATGGACGGGGATCAGACTCTCTACTTATATGAAAAGTCAGGAAGGAGAGCCAGTTGGAATCTATCTGTGGAGGTAACTTCTGCAGTCATCTGTATTATTATTAATGCTGAAGGATTTCAGTAGATTTTACGGTAGAAGAGAGTAGCCCAGTGGGTTTCATTCACAGTCTTCCTTGGAGAGTGTGAGAAATACAAACTGAATGCACTTTTAAAGCTCTCCTGAAGACTTGCTGCCAGAGAGCTGGGCTGATTTTCTAGTGTATGTGCTAGGGCTTAATTTCTGTCAGACAGGAATGCTATGCTGAGGTGGAGTGCTTCAATCACTGATCTTCTCCTGGAGTTAGTTGCCTGAGTTAAATCAGGCCCTTCTTAGGAAAATGAGAAGAAAGGCACACTTAAGCCAGTGCAGTAGCAGCAGCTTGCGAAATAAAATTCAAATCCAAGCACAGGAATGTAAAAACAGCTTCCCAAACCCAAAGCCTCAGCTTTTCAACCCTTGTACTTCCAATATGACACATACACAGAAAATCTTATTTCCACCTGTTTGGTTGGCCATTTGCCAGCTGGGGCCTGAAGATATATATTATACAGAGCCCCACAGGTGGAATGAGAGCAGAAGACCTGGTCTGAAAAACTGCTGAGGTTTAAGGTCAAGCTTTATGTAGTTTTTTGACACTGCCAAGAATAGAAAGCCACTGTAAATGGGTTTTAAAGACTACAATAGAGTTTGAATGTTCTGCACAGGTGTTTAAAGTAGCAATTTGGGCTGCATAAACACTGGAACTTTTGTTTCTTTGGGTCCTACATCCTTATTTACAGCAAAGACTCCAAAACCCATAGATTTTAGAGTTCAAAGACCATAGGTTTCCCATTTCCATTTGAAGAAGGTTGTTAATTCAGCTCTACATACTTATGTAGTTTAGCCAGGCTGCATTAACAAAGATTGGGGATAAATAATGTATTACACTGATCTGACAACTGATGATTAATTTCCCTTCAATATAAAGAAATAAGTTGTGTTTCATCAGTCTCAAACTACTATTTCCATTTCTTTATAAATAATACAATACTTATGTAAAAGCAGACGCTTTTTGGGGAAAGCTTCCAGCAAGAAACAGTCAGAAGGCAAATCAATAGTGTTTTCTACTTTCAAAAAGCCAAATATAATAAATACACTTCCAGTGGACACACCTGTTAACCCTATTCTGCTCCCTTGCTCCTCAGCTCAGTGCCTGTACAGACATTTTTTCAGATTCAAGCAAAGACATAACCCATTGTAATATACAATTTAAGTGTACATGGACTGATTATTCCACCCTAAAAGCCTAGAAAATGAACAAGCTAGACAAGCAAAGGAGATAATCCAATCTTCATTTTGCAGCTGGAAAACTGAGTCAGGGAGCAATATTAAAAGATTGTGCAGAAACCTCGTGATAGAGTTAGGAACTGAATCCATGTTCCATGTTTCTTGAATCCGGAACTCTTAACCATAGTACTATATACAGCCCCAGGAGAAGTGACAACCTTTTCTGCAACTGAGGGCAAACATACATTTTTTACATTGTTAAAAAATTGCAATTTTTATTAATTCTATATGTACATAAATATATACACATATACATAGCAGTTTATTTATACATACTAGGATCCCTTTATATTATATATATAAAAATTGGAATCAGAGCAAGAAGTAATTTGAAAAAAAAAAACAAAAAAAAAAAAAACAAAAAATGGAGCTATGCCAAATATACATAACTATGATGCCCTGCTTTGGGTCATGAAGGAGCTTTGGCAAATGTGAGTAAGAGGTTCTAAAGGTTGCGCCCATTATGTTCAAATTAATTTTCAATAATAAAATTAAGTCAATTAAAAAAGCATCTTGGGAGGTAGACTAAGAGAGCCAAAACCATATCAGCTGTACAACAACACAACTGTAGCAACAGCTGAGTGGCTGCCAAGCCGCATGCCAGTGTGAAGTACAGCAGAAATGTGTGAACAACAGATTTGGAAAGAAAGGTAGAAAAAAGGACACCTGTGATTACCATTCTAGCAAGAAGATAACAGCACAAGATATATGGGAAGACCTTGGTTGACCCATTTCATTATGTATGGAACACAGTTTTAACGATATCCACAGCCTGTGTAAAACCAGGAAGGATTTCCTCTTGTTTCAGTAAAAATCAGCAAGTTTTTGGTACTGAGAATTAAGCAGGTATCCTTTTATTTTATTTTCTTCTTTTGGCAGCAAATCCTCTACTTTTGACAGTAAGCCAGCAAGGATCTCTTAATCTCTCCGTTGCAACTGAGACTAATTTATCACACCAGAGAAAGCACAAGAGAAATAAACTTTATTTAGAAATCAAGGAGAAGCTACCTCAGAACTTTTGCGTTTCCAGTGCCCAGATCTCCTTGCTCCTGCACTCCAGTGTGTGCATATCCTGTGGGTCCAGCAGAGTCCCAGCACATATGCTAACACTCTGGAAGCTGTTGAATAGGAGAGGTTTGTACCCCTCTAGACTCAACTTGACTCGGGGAGCTTCCTCCTTCCCTCACTCATTTCCCTCATCCATGAAGGTCATCTACTTTTGAGTACTTGACAAATAACATGATTGCTTCCATTGTACTGCTACTGGCTAATACTAAGTGGGAAATACATTTGAATTATTGCACAAGGGAAATAGCCTTGCTGTGGGTCAGTTTGCCTTACAAAATTGGCACTAAGCCACTGGCCCCACGAGAACATCAAGTGGAGGTCAAATTGATACTGGGACAGTCTCTCTTGTGGATTTCAGTGCTTTCTGCCCAGGCATGGGAACACAACAACAACAACCATATTTGCTTCTGTGACTGCAAAACATTTTCACGGTGCTGGAGTTGGCTCAGGTACTGTCTGTAGCGTAGCTCAGTATTTACCTGCCAAGCAGACAGCTTCCACTGAATGGTATGTGAGCAAGCTAATTTGAAGCTAGGTCTAGCGTAGCTTTGTGGCAGTGCACTAGCAATAGATACAGACAGCTAGACTGGAAACATCTACAATACGCACTGGAGCACGGCACAGGGACAACCAAACAAGAAATGTCCACAGTAGTGTGAAAACTGGAATTAAGATAGCCAGTCTATTCCCGATATGTTATATTCTGTGTGTAACATACAGCTGATTTGAAGACTGGGCCAAAATAATTGCATGAGGTTTAACAAAGATAAATGTGAAGTCCTGTCTCTGGGACCAGACGTATAATCCCAGCCCCAGAGGGGATTATCAGGCTGGCGTCTGACTGCCTTGGGAGCAACTCTGCTCAAAAGGCTCTCAGGGTCCTGAGCAACAGCAAAATCAACACGAATCAGCTGCATACTCTGGCAGCAGCAGCGGAGGCAAAATGTGTCCTGGGCTGCATCACCAAGAGTACGGTCAACGAATCAAGGGATGTGATTCTCACTGTTTACTCAGCACTTTTCAGGACACACCTTTGGTCCCTCCGGTTCCAAAGAGACATAGAAAGACTGGAAAAGGTTCAGGGGAATACTACGAAAATGATCAGGGGCTTGGAGAACTTGGCACGTCACAATGACTGAAGGAGTAGGGTCGTTCACCCTGGAGAATACAAGGCTCGGCGTGATGTAATCATAGTCTGCCGAAATAAAAGAATAGGCAGGTAAGCTCTTCACATGGCTGCGCGGTGACAGGACAAGAGGCAATCAGCACAAGTCGCTTCAGGGGACATTTTGCCTGGATAAAGAAAACTTCCATTCATCCGGAGTTATTAGCTTCTGTGGGACACAGCATGCTCCTCGCTTGTGTACTAGAAATTCCTTCAGACAAAGCCCTGGCTCTGCCACTGTCCTGCTGGCATTTCTCTCCTTGTGACTCAGTTTTTCACATCCAGACTATGACTATGAGAGAAAGACAGATTACCATCCTGTGCAAAGTACCTTGAGATCTAAACATACTGTGCTGGAAATAGGTATGGGGTTTATTATTATTAATGAACAACTTACATTTAAAATTTGAATGTTTCTATCCTCAACAAATATCTAGTTAAGAAGCAAGTCAGTAAATTGCTCTATGACATCTATTGTAGGTGATAACAATCACTACACAAGCATTTGTCCAGCTCGGTCCCAGGTGGTTATTCATTTACACCATTTTTGAGTAAAAAGTAGAAGTGATATAGCCATGACCATGAAACAGCTGGCACCTTTTCCTATAGCTTAGTGGCACTGGGAAACATCGCAGAACCTGCAACACGTGTGCAAAACCACCAAATATGTATTTATGGCTCTTTAACCATTGAAAAACACTAAAATCAATACCTATGAACTGGAAAGGGGGAAGGCAGCAGTACAATATTCTTTAATACTTCTGAAAATTAGTATTATTGTGTATAGAAGGTTGAGTTTAATTAAACACTTAGGTGCGGGGTTTTTTTTCATAATTTTGCAACTTTTTGCTTAATTTCTCTTGGATTAAACATAAGAGGGATCTAAAATCCCCAAATGACCATGTAAAGTGAGAGTGGGGAAGAACTGAAGCAACTGTTGAGCTGCCTAGGGCTAAGTAACATCTGTGAAAAAAGTTCTTGCAATGTAAGTTCCACCCCATTTTTCTCTACTTACAGTCACCGATTCAAAGCTCAGCAAAAGTTACATAATTCTTCTGCAAGCTTCGCCCACTGCATTTGCAGTGAAGATCTCATTCTTCAAGCAGATCTGTTTTGAAAGCAAACTTTTATACTCTACTCAAAGTTTTCATCTTTATTGAATGAGTATATTTTTATACTAAGGAAATTGTTTTCCAGTATTTTGGTACTTTTGATCTTGTGAATTAGTTGTTTAAGACATTCTTAATTTCTTCTGAGTTTTGGCTTCACACAGCCTTAGTTCTCTTTGATCATTTGTCCCCAAGCACTTCAGCTTCCATCTAGATTACATTGGCAAAT
The DNA here is from genome assembly GCA_013398815.1 of Ibidorhyncha struthersii. Classification (NCBI taxonomy): domain Eukaryota; kingdom Metazoa; phylum Chordata; class Aves; order Charadriiformes; family Charadriidae; genus Ibidorhyncha; species Ibidorhyncha struthersii. Next base: position 23,802 of record VZSZ01000435.1, on the reverse strand, counting down.
CCCATTATATTCCCACAGCTAAACCTCTCCGCTGTTTCTTCCAAATGGCTATGAAGTCATATAACTTTCCACTTTCCTCTGCACACCCTCTCTGCCCTTCAGAGCAGAGGCCCAGATTCACAGGACAGGTGGAGAATGCTCATATCTCAGCTTAGCCTAGAGCCCTATAGTTTTGCTTATGGCCCTATATAGGGCACTGCTTTTGTTTTTCTAAATAAAACTACATGAGTTTGAGTCCTTTGAAGCTAAGACCTAAAACCCAGTTCCCATACTTCTTGGGCTAGTGCTTTCGCCCCTGTGAAGTGCAGGAGACAGAAGCGTTTTCAGGAACGCTTGCCCCTTTTTAATTTACTGTTTGATGGCTTAAATATTCTCCTGCTCTACAGTTGTGCATCCCCACCCAGGGCACCTAGATAAACCTATTTTCCACACATGGATTTTAGGCGTTCAACGTGAATATTTGAATTTCCAGTCTGGTACAGGGAAGTGTCTGGTAACTCCAAGTATTGTCACACTTAATCCTAGAATCACAAAACATTCTTTAAAAATATCCCGTAACCCACATGAGACCTCTCCAGTGCAGCAGAGGAATCAGCCCAGTAGTGTAGCAGCTTGACCATGGCTACCTTTACCTCCTTTTCACTCTTTTCTCTATAGACATGCTCGAATTTGAGTGTGAGAGGCCATAACCCATGTCCCCAGCTGTCATTGCTATTGGTTGGGAAAAAAAATAAAGTAAGAAAACTTGACACAAATCTCCAGATCTGAGGTGACAGGTTGAATAAGTAAAGAACAATCATTTCTCCTTCAATTTTAAACAGCAAATAGTAGCACAAAGAGAATTAGATTTAATAACATCAGATTGATGTGTCTTCATGAATGGTAATATGCCACTACTTAACAGTCTAGCTTTGCCGCAGCATTGCAAATACATTTTTACACCCATATAATGTCACAAATGCTTTCTATTCTAGTTGCTATTTCTATAACATTTCTTTAATCATGAAGCCCCCCTTATCTGAACCTTTTCAATAGCTGCTCTTAATCGTGGCTATGTTTTGTATTATATAATGTTGATGATATATGAAAAATACAATTTTCTTACGAAATTTCACAGCAAGAATGATAATTGCTTCCCTTTTTGTTTTTCAGTACAGCAGATCAAGGGTTGTTCTGAGGAATAAAAATCATAGTAATTATATCTGTGGATACTAGCCATGAATACAAAATTTGGTTTTAGAGAATATTGATCTTTTAGAAATGTTAATTCTTTCCAAATTCCCCATAAAAATTATCTTCAGGGGGTATTTCATATACTTTATATTGTGTCTTGAATGTTCTGGTTCAGATCACAGCTCCCAATATTTGTAAATTAGCCATCCATATAAATGTTCATCTTTGCTTCAAAGACAAAGGATTGATATCCAATGTGAAAAAGTAAGGGTAATTAATAGCAACAGAAGTGCCACTACTTTACAGCAGGTCTATAACAAAGGGAAAATAACCAGAAGTGAGGCACTGGAACAGGTTGCCCAGAGAAGCCGTGGATGCCCCATTCTTGGAAATGTTGAAGGCCAGGTTGGATGGGGCTTTGAGCAACCTGGTCTAGTGGGAGGTGTCCCTGCCCAGGGCAGGGAGTGTGGAACTAGACGATGTTTAAGGTCCCTTCCAACCCAAACCGCTCTATGAGTCTATGAAAAACAGCTGCTCTAATCTGTACATTTCTCTAAAATGCTTTCTGCCAGTACAGTGACAGAAGTGTGATCCTAGGGAAATGCAGAAACCTCCGCTCCTGCTGCCCCAGTAGATGTAAGGACATCCAAGGCAGATGCAGATGCAGCTGATGCGGGTGCCGCTTTCACACGCCCTGATGCTGCACCGTGGCTGTTGCTGCAGGAGTGTCAGTGTGCTGCGGGCACTCCGGCTGCGGCTGCGGCTGCTGGTGAAATCCGCAGGGAGCTGCAGAAAAGCACACACATAGAAAAATCTGCCAGTGGTTCAGAACCGCTGGCATGCAACTGAGAAAGAGGGCTATTGCACAAGCATCAAACCCCCACGTTGAAGGGTTTGTACCAATTAATCTCTCTCTTTTTGTACTAGGATGTATGATTCCTGCCCAGAATCGTCTGGCTGCTGCTAATTGCACCAATTTTGTAGAAAACAGAAAAACAAATACAGGAGTATTATTTTTTATATATATATATATATATATAAACTATGCTTAGTCCTACACATAAAGAAAAGTATGTAATTTCCCTCAGAGTGAACAAGAATCTTTTCAATCCATTTCTCTGCAGCATTTTGAAGACTCTCCATTTGTTTGTTTTATTAAATGACTTTTTTTCCCAGGTATGTTTATATTGCGCAGCTCTGGTAGCGTTCACTTTCCTGTAAATCTAAAGCCAAATAGGCAGACTGTCTTAAGCTGCTTGTCAGCCCTTCTCTTTTCCCTTCTTCCACTTTCCTCCGGCACCTTCATTTCCCTGCCTTGCTGCCCGCTGCAGCTCACAAGCTGCAGGCTACCAGAGCCCATTTATTTACCCTGCACCTGTGCTCAGTGCTGGTCCTTAGCACAATTTCTCCCTAAAGTGTTAACGCTTATACCATGTATAAAAGCTCAGATTTGTCATGTTTAACTTCTCAAGTCTTTGCTTTCATCAGCTGCCATTGGCCATGACTCTCTGGAGGAGAGCATAAGAAAGAATATCAGGTGTAGTCAACTCCTTTAAAACAGTACTGGGAAGTGCTTAGATACTATAGGGCTGAAGCACAATATAAGAACCTATATAGACTAAGCAAAGCATGGACACACACTCATCATCATTAGTAATATGCACTTCATCCTCCACATACAAGGCCAAAGACCTTGGTTTACTCTCACACCATCCATGCAATGCTCATTACAGGTGGTGATGAGGTGACACACGAGAGTTTCTCATGGAAGATTTGTGTTGTACTGTAATTACCTTAAATATTTGGGAGCTGGTTAAAGCTTTGGGGTAAACAGTGCACATTAAAAAACACTAATTGCATAATATATATTTTAAGTATATTATAATTTAAAAAACAGCCTACTTAGCATATCTAAATTATGCACTTTTACGAACTCTAAGTAGATAATATGAATTTTAATTAGGGCATTTTTCTTTGTAATAAAAGGGAAAAGACTTTAAAAAGGATGTAACTTTTTACTAATTTGTTTCCTTCATTCTGATTTCTCAGCTAAATAATGAACTATATTAGAAAAATGCTTTATTATGTATTTGCCCAAGAGACCTGAATGTCTCAATAGGAACTGGTTATTCTTTCAAAGCCAAGTCAAGTTAATTAAATTCCAGGCTAAACTAGCTTGTCCAGGTCAACGCCAGCTAAATTTCTCCTCAGAACCAAAAGTTCATTAACTCTACTCGTTCATCAATAATTTTCCATAAATATCATTACTTACACAATGACATTATGCTGTTCCTTAAAGGTGCTACGAAGTGTATGAGTGCAGGTCCACCTGACAGGTCCCACTGCTTGATCTGGTCCAACCCAACTTCATGCTGATTGTGAAAAAATCCTAGGCAATGTCTCATAAGTTGCCTCCATGATGCAAGTGGGCAGAGCAGAGAAAAGCCTCTGGGAGGCTGAAAGGAAATAAGCAGAGATAAGCTCTGATCTCACACTAGGTGAGAGCAACATCGTTTAGCACGGATGCTCTTCCACTCCTTTTGATTTCCTCTTGGGAAATAACGATTACTGGAACTCCTGACTGCCCTGTTCCCAAATACTAATCTCTCAGAGTAGGTTAAATACACAGCATATAACAGTTCAAAGAATTGTGTGCTAGGATGCAAATAGCTCCAAAATGGCTATGCCTAAACTCTGACATATTTCCATTCTTGTCTGTGCTGGGGTAAGCCCTGACTACCAACTCCTGTAACATCCTTTCTTTTCTCCTTCTTACCTCCTGGGAAGAAAGCTCACTGTGTTAGCCAGAGGGAGTTCATCCAGGAAGGATCCAGTTGGACAAGAAGATGTCCAGGACTCCAAGTAATACCATAGCACAAACTCAAAGCACAGTGTAGCCAATTGCGTTTAAACAAATGTTTAAAGCTTTTTCAAACAAGGCTTCTTAAATTTGTTGAAAAATATCACTAAGGGGCAAAATCATTCTCTGCCCTCAAACTAACTTGCTAAAAGGCAAATTCACAAAAACACAACTGGGATAAGGTAAGCGTCTGTTCTTGCAAACTCTCACTTTATACAGCATAAAGTGAGTTCTCATACTCGAAATGGGGATGAACAACTTTATAAAGATAAAAATAGTAAACTTAATGATCAGGATGGCATTGCAGGTTTTGAGGAACCAGTCCTATGAGAGAGGAACTTCCAGAACACTGCTTCTTGTTTTACCACTTCTGATTTCTGAGTAATGTATTTGTATCCTTCTGCATCATTACTGTGATATAAATATCTCTTGAGTCGACCTGTGAGATTATCTGCTGTGAGGACATATGTCATTTAGTACAGCAGCTGCAGTTGTGAATGTTTGGACCAGCCTTAAGCAAAACAAAACAAAACAAAACAAAATGACACTTTGGATTTTGCCTTTACTATTTAAATTCAGGACCTGCGACAATATTCTGCATTGTCAGAATAGGATGGGACAATAGGACAAAGCCCCTATTATCTTCTATCACAAAGAATCAAAGTGTTAAATTGTAGAAATTGTGTTAAGAATAACAATAAGGTTAAGAATCACCTTGTATTAGGACATGGTCAACATGGGCTATACCAGGCAATACATCTCTCTAAGTCTGATGCTGCAGAGTTTTTATCTTTTCAAAGTCTAAAATTCATAATACCCAAGTTAAGTAATTTCTGGTTAGAGAATTTGTTCCATAGGTGATTAATTGTGGCCTGAAAAGTCTTTCAGGAGACAAGTACAGTACTCTAAGCAGGACAACAGTAAAGAACTGTGTATGAAGACCAAACATTTTTAGACCATTTTTAGACCATATCATTATCTTCTGATGTGTGAATCAAAACTACCATCCTTCTAATCTGATGCTACTACATGGAGTCTCCCTGAGTGTGTTTTTCTATTTCTACATTTCTATTTCTATTTTCTATTTCTATTTTCTAGATTTCATGTGTTTGTTACTACTGTGTCCTGTGGGTTCGATTCCTTTCTGTTTTTTCGCACCAGGAAGAAAATTGGCCAGTTCTTGCAGCCTGATAAATGTAACTTCTTACATCATAATCAAATGTCATTAGGGGAACAGTGTTGATTATGATTACATTGCTTAGTCAGAGCATCTAAACATTTCTAGATAAGATCTTTAGATATTCCTATAACGTTTAAAATAAAATACATTTTTGTAATTAAAATGGGATGAGATAAGAATTAATCCTTGATTAATATAAATGTAGAAGGGAGAAATGAAATTGGATGAAGTCGTAGTATAACACAAAACATTGCTCTTAAACTATATATTTTTCTAAAAGGAATTGTATCCTCAAACATCTACTAGTGCATCCTGTTCTCAGAGAGTAATCAGTTATTGACATACAGCATAAGTGATTTGACAAATCAGTCTGGAGAAGGTACATGGCCAGTTAGAACAATTTTTTTCCCTCTTAGGCATGCAGTCAAATCTCAGTCGTAAACTGCCGGAAAACTTCAATGGCGATACTACGTGCAATTTAATAAATTACTAGACTCATTCTTAGCAAAACTTACCATTGATCTTTTCATTCACTTGTGTTGGCATGCTTTCATTTAATACATCCTCATCCTGAGCACTGTTTTATCGTTGGCTTGATCCACGGTCCTGTGGATTTCTGGCTGAGGTTCTCAAAGCAGCTCCATGGAATTCAGCAAGAAAGATCACAGAGCCAGGATATCAGAATCAGGCCACAGAAAGAATAACAGTGAAATTAGCAGAACTATGGATAAAAGTAACTCCTTAGAAATTAAAATATTTAAGCTATGGTCTCAGTCTGTAATCCCTCTATAGATAGTTGTAAGAAATTATTTTTACAACTTGGTAACACGATATGTTATGCTATAGGATGTGTGTTCACCATGTTCCTTGAAGGGCACTATTTTTGGAAGATGATGGCACATGTTGTACAAGGACCAGCCCGACCAGCAGGCAATAGCTGGCAGCAGGTGAGACTCATGCTTAGAAAAGCCATCTGTTCCTGTAACCTGCATCAGCTCTCACCAAGCGGCATCCTTCTGACTCTGCAGGCAAAAGCGTGTGAGGTCCAGTCCTTCACCAGCACATCTCTCCATGGAGAAGCTGTGAATGTCTTACCACCCACTTGCTTAATGATATCAGATTGTCTTCCAATCTCACCCATGTTTCATTGTTCTTTTAGTTCTCTGAATGATGAAAATAGAATAAAGCTGGTTTAGTTCAGGGAGGGAAAACCTGTTGGCAAAAAATTGATGCAACTTCACTGAAATAAGTTAATTTTCTTGACTCAGGAAGTAAATTTCATTGAGAATTCATTTCAAAAAGAGAGCTGCAGAATACAAATGAGGTGGTGAGAAAGGATAATGAACATTTGCGCCACCTCTGATATCAGAATGATGCAAAAAGTCATACCTACGTGTCAGGTCATACCTTGGAAAATGTGAGTTGCTGACTTGTTTTCATCTATTATTCACCAGTAACAACAATTGTATGTGGCAGTCGTAAGCATCTTAATTGAGACTAATTACTTAAACTCAGGAATGTTTGAAGAACCCATGTTCACCAATTATCAAGATCATTCAAAATAAAAGGAGTTTTGTATATGACATTCTTTTAAGAAGGTATTTTTAATTAAATGTGATTCATGGACTAATTAGCAAACGTACTCATATAATCTCTAAAAGTCTATTGTGTGTTCAAAGAATAAGTGCAGTAATTTGGAGGATGTTACTGCACTCTACATGGATAGCAAAGACATTGAATCCTGCTCTTGGCTCAAAGATTAGAGCAACCCTGTGTACTAAGTAGCAAAGTCACTGTAATAATAAACGCATCCCAGAGACCGCGTAACATTTGATCAAATAAATAGATGTGTGTTACAATCCAACAGCATTACAACTGCTGGAACACAGCAAAGCTGTTGATTCATACTGGTTGATCATTTTGAAGTCCTGGAGCTGGTTGTCATTATGCATTCCTTTTCTTTACCTTTTTTGCTGCAATAGACACATTAAATCTCCACGGTTACACCATATTCCTGTCTCTGTGCTGTATTACAAATGTCAAGCTCCTTTTGGACACAGCCTAGTCCACACTTCAACTGCCTTTTGGATATGCATTGACTTGCATCTTGATTGATAAGATTAAAGAGCCTGTTTCTTGCCTTCTTGCAGAAAAATATCTAAAAAGACATGATAAATGTTCTGTGTCTCAAACTAAAAATGGTATCTCTCCAACAAGCGGGTAAACAATTTCCTAGGCAACTCACAAAAAATATTACATACAAAGATATTACTGAAGCTTTTCATTTCTTTAGGACTTTCATGTTTTCTTTCTTTTAAGTAGTGAAAACTTATTTCAGTTACGTATGGGGAAAAAAAACAATTAAAGCATAAATCTTGCAGAAATTCTCAATACTGCTATGGAATTTTTTATGTAGTTTTTTTCCCAGATTGTGTCAGATGAATTAAAGTCCACGGTACTTTGTGGGTGTCAGAGAGTACTGCTTAATATCTTATGAATATAATCATTACAGTTAAAACAGATGCCTAAGTGTTAATAAATATTTTTATGATGAGAAGTTAAGTTGACTTACTGGTTAAAAACCAGCATTTGTATCTTTGACCACGGGGACTTACGCCGACTGTGTAGCAGTCTCTTGATGCATATCTTCAAAGGCATTGCTGGACGCATATACTCTTCGGCACACAAAATATATGGGCATTCACTGAACATTAGGATCTCTCCTTTCCCTTATCTCTCCATTGCTTGTTCTGCCTTTCTCACTGGAGGAGAGAAGCCCGCTCCCGTTGCTCACATTAGTTTGCATTTGTGTTGCCGGTGACCTACTTTCAACAGATGGAGAGAGAACATCCCATCCTTATCCCGGCGGTTAGTGTACTCCTCTCTGAAATAAGCACTTTGCATTTAAATCCTGTAAGTTCTCTACCTTAGACAGGCCTAAAACGAAGGTCTCACATTCTGGTAAGTGCTTTCAGCAGCAGGCTGCGCAACCCCTAGGTGGCTGTCACCACCTTACAGGTATCCGTGCGAGTTCAAGCTGTGAATCCCACTTTCACATAAGCACCTGCTGCCAGGCTGCCGGTCGGGTGTCCGAGCCTGGCAGGCAGACGAGTGTCTGGCCACAGCCCCCAGTCCTGCAACGCCTGTCGGCTGCTTTAGCTTCAGTACCTACCTCAGCGGTATGGATCCTGCTCCCACGGCTCTTAGCTGTCAAGTGTGCAGCCTTGGCTGCAATCATGCCTAAATCTCTTTTTGAATTATAACACATGGACTTTGTTGGCTAAGTTCCCCTCTAAAAGATCAGAAAAAAATGAGGTTCCTATCACTTAGGTTAACTATATTAAAGATAGTGAAAAATGCAGCCATTCCTGTCCATTCTTGCATGGTGATGTACACCCTCAAGATGGCCAGACCGTCTCTCTATTCCTTCCTTGTGCTAAGGAACTAGTCTACCAAAAAAACCTCTCAACCCAGCTAAGCTGTGAGGCATAGTCAGCCACTTCAGTGAAAGAAAAAGGAACCCGTTTTCTGCAGGGAAGCTTGTCACAGATGGAGCAAGATGACGTGCTTTCCTCAGCGCTAAGCCAGTCTGCTCCGGCACACTTTTAGCAAGCCCTGTGCTGCTGAAGGTGCCCCCTGGAATTCTGTCATGGTTTAAATCCTATTTCGCATGCTGCTTAGTGATAGTCTTTTTGGGTCAGCACAATGCTGTGGGCTTGGGTGGGTTTTTTTTCCCCTATGATATCAATGGTTTGAGGCCTCTTTTCATTCTTTTGGCTCAGCCTTACAAAGCCATAGTGTGCGCTTTTATAGCTATGCAGATGTTACTTGATCTAATCTCCTTTTCTGCCTCCCACGCTGCAGTTTCTACTTTGACCAACTGTTCTTGTTCAGTAATGTGTATCCTACAGCTCTATGAAGCGCAAGCTGAACAAAGCCAAAGTAGTAACTGTAAGATGGTGCAGCTGTTCAGTGAGTGGTGCTTCTGTGATGGTCTTCTTCTGACCCTCTTTACCGTCTACCTAGGACTTGCAGAAGAATGATAAAGCTTCTCATTTAACTTGCCAAAACTGCCATCTAAGAACTGGTTGACATTTATTTATTTGGGTTTTTTTTTAATGTTCCAGTGGAAAAAGGGGACATATTATGGCCAACTCTGGCTGCGATCCCCTTTGATTTTTGTTCTCTTTGATCTCTGTCCCAACACAAAAGGTCACTCATTAAATATCAGAACTACTGAAACTTTTTCTTCTCTCAAGATAGGCAGAAATATATGCACTTGAGGAGCCTGCGGTTTTTACCATATCACAGACGGTTTTTCATCTAGAAGTTCTGGACTCCTGATATTTCTAGTCAGTAAGTACTTATTCTGCAAACATTTCTGTGAATTACAGTGGAAGCAATTGTGGAGTTCAGTACCAACTAACGGGAGGATAGCCAAGGAAGCCATGCAGCAGGATTATCACCTTCCTTAGGCTTTAGCCAGTTCATGAAAAAATAAAATAAAAGCAGCCTTTTCTTCTCCCTCCCGCATGCCACATTTTTACTCCTCTGCAAGCACAGCCAGCTGAGGTGTCAGAGCTGTGCAGGGCCCTGGCAGCCCCGGCAGCCTCCCACGCCCAGCCCACGTAAACCCTCCTGCGCATCCCGCGGTACCCGTTTCTCCCACTGGCTGCAGAGGGAGACAAGACGACTACAGACTAGGCCCTGCAGGAACTAAAATTAAGTGAAGGGAATCCATGCCTTAAAGTTCAGAAAGATATTTTCAAAGAGCTCCTGAACTCAGCCTTAATTTGCAGTTCAGGGGCTACATTCATTTGCAAGTGTGTGACTGAAATTTACTTGGCAGATAATCCTACTTGAACAACCTATATTTCATAGGAGACCTAAGGAGAGGAAAAGACTTTTCCTCTGCACAGGCTGCGTTTAGGAAAAAATAAATTAACCTCTTTCCTAAAGAGGTTTCTAAGAACATTAAAAGTTTATTGATATGTTGCAAAAAGAACAACTTGTTTGTTGCATTGGCCACAAAAATGCTGTTAAATATTATCGTCAAAAGTTAGCCACAGAACAGACAATGAAAGAAAACATGAAAAAAGAGTTAAGCAAGCCCAGCTGCAACTTTTATATTGCTCACTTAAAGCCCAGCCATTAATTAACACTAGATATGAAACAGTCTCTGCAAATACGTTCCTGCAGAATTTTAAAATGAGTAATAGCTTCTGCGCTGGGGCAGGCTACAAATTCTGCTTATGCAGAATTTACAATTTTAAAGCCTTTCTGAACTGTCACTGGATTCTTTCTCCTGACCAAGGCCATATGTTAAAGGGATAAAAACCAGCTATTGCCCATCTCCGCCACACCGATTCCCTGCCAGCCTGAGCAGGTGCTTTGCCTCCAAGGATGTCAGTGCCTGCTGGTATAGCTTATAACACAACTAAGAGCAGCCCAAAGGCTGCGGTGAGTTACTGCAGGGGCTCAGAGGAAATGTATAACCACTTCAACTCAGAAAGACACAGAGAGAGGGTGTATGAGAGACCCTGTGCCTCCGCCTGCTAGAAACTGAGGGTCTGGGGATGGGCAGGGAGGGCCAAGATGGAGAGGAAGATGTTTTCTCAAACTGTCCCTTAGCTTTGCTGCAAAAGAGCATAAGAAGAGAGTTCATCGCTGTAAAACAACTGGGTAATAAGAATCTTATTCTTTGTTCAGTGGAGTGAAATTTAAAAGCCCAGAGGCAAATGAGCAAGATAACATCTGTCTTCTTCAGAAGCTTCAATTTCTGTAACCAGGAAAAAGCACTCCATAACTCTCTACCACGGGGAGCCAGGACATTCAAACCAGCCGGAGCTTTGAAGGGATTTGCTGTTCTCTTTAAGTGAGCACACCAAAAACACCAAGAGAGCTATGAATTGCTAGGTCATGATTTATGACTTTTTAAAGAGAGCAAACCAAAGTGGGACAGAGGGGAAAAAAAAAAAGAAGTTTGAAAATAAATCTCTTCCCTGCCTGCTATGTCCTTGAAAGTTGTGCCTGTTTCTCCGGTTTTATTTTGAGTTCAGCAATTTTTTGGAGGCTTCCTGAGCTGCAACAAATTCGACACAGTCCCTTCTGCAGTCTTTGGAAAATTCCTGTGGTCTAGCTATGGCCACTCACAGATCTCCTCAGAAGTTCCCTGGTCTCTGCGCTTCAGTCCATTCTTCTTCAGTGCTTCTATGGTCCACCCCATCTTCCCACCCCACACTGAACATCAGAAGTTATTTGTTCCCTCTGCAGAGCAGAGATCCAAACCCTTGCTCAGCAAGGACAACCCCGACGCTGCAAAAGCTGGCAATCTGTTCCCCGTTTTTTCCAGGATCTCGGTCTCCTCACCTTGTGCTCTACAAGCATTTCCACACAGTTGTCCAGGTTCGTTCCGCCTAATCAAAATGCACATGCAGCAAAGAGAGATTTCCAAAGTCATTGGATGTTACGTGGTGTGACATGTCATCCTGAAGTGCTTTTTCCTTCCTGCTGACTATAGAGGGAGACACAGATTAACTACACTTCCAGCCTAAGTAGTGCATTGCTGTGCCTAACATTAGACGAGATTAATTTGGGACATATTAGTAAGACATTCCAGAAACACATCTCAGCAGGAACATTAGCTGCATTCTGTGCCACATCAGCTACCCATCGTTTAACCAGCTATTTTCAGAATTGGGGGGATCCTTCTGAATACAATTATTCTCTCAGAGGTTTAAGTACAGGCATAGCATAACATATCTGTTCTTTTTTTTGCAGCATATGGCTTTGATTTGCACATCTTACGCATATCTTTGAGAAATACTGTCTAAGCTTGAATACTGAGGTGTGAGGAATGTGGTAATTTAGCGGTACATATACAAGAATAGCAAACTGTGGTGGCACCTGTCATTTCTCCTTTTGACCCATGATACAAGAGTTAGTCATAGAATCATAGAATCATTTAGGTTGGAAAAAACCTTTAAGGTCATTGAATCCAACTGAAGTACTGTTGAATGAAGGTTCACTACACAGATAACATTACAGCACCGTCAGAAATGCAAGTACTTGCTTTGGTCTGATGGGTACTGCTAGTGACAGGTATTGCATCTAACTCCTCCCCATGTAAATTCACTTGCCCTCAAGAGCAAAGTTGCTTTTAAATTAGAGCCCAATATTATCAGGGCATTGTCCAGTAAGGCCGGCTTTTTTAAGTCAGTAGAATACACCTGTAGGATAACCAGGATTAGTCTCAAAAAGTTAGGTTCAACAAGAGCTTTAGGCGTATATTTGACATAGAAAAAAATGAATACTTCCAACATTTACACCCCAGTGTAGTCTTCCACTTGCAACTTCTCAAAGTCCTGCTGGTGCCTATGTCTATGCTATAATCATAGAAATGATTAATCCTCATCCTGGATTCTCCCTGTCCCACTCCTATGTGAAGCCAGGTCAACTGGGTTTTAAAATATTCCTCAGATGAAACTTCCTGCAAAAGATCATGATGATTGACCTTCCAGGATCATGTCTGTGTCCATTTTACCAATTGCCAGAGCACTTACCTGCCCAGTACGTCTTTATTTCTTTTCTCCCTGCTGGTTTCAAAGCAGAGACTTGGCCACACACACCAGAACAGATTTCTAATTCTCCAAATTATTGGGGTTTTTTCTGACAAAATTATCCTGCATCTTTCACTTTGACATTCTTTCACTTAATTTCTTTAATCACTGACAGAGCCAGAGAGAAAGGTTGTGACTTTTTAGGCTCTTGGTCGAGAAGTACTATAACAACTGAGACAAAGAATCAGATTCAAGTCCCTGTGCCAGGGATTAATTAAATACCCAAAGCAGAGCAATTTCCATGGAGTTATTAAGTGTTGTGCATCCCTGCACTTACAGCACTTCCTTACATATACTCTTTTCAGCCATCCAGGTCTGGTGAGAACATGCAGAGGTCTCTTATCATCCCCCATGAACCACTAGCTGTATCCAGATTTTGCCGGGGGGAGGTTTGTTTTTGCGGGTTTTTTTTGTGTTGTTTTGGGGTTTTTTTTTCCCTGCTTTGAACATTGAGCTCCAGAAGAATTTAAAACAGCAGCAGTAAGCAATTCTGGCAAATTTTCACTCATTTTGTTGCTTTTATTTTGCCCAGACTTTTCCCTGTAGATATCAGCCACTGGATGCTATACATCAAGATTTCCACAGAGCAGAACACCCAAGAGTTAAGCACTTCAGCACTGAGCCTTTTAATGCTGAAGTTCCTTCGCAGATTTATCTTCAGGCATACTGTGAACTTGAGTCCCCTATAGCCTTTTATAAAAGGCTATAAAGGAAATGCAGTTTGTGAGATTCTGATAAACAAGGAAAGCTGTGTACTAAAATCTGAGCCGTGTTGAAATGTAAGCCTCTGGGAATACCATTAAAAAATAAATCTAAGACAAAACCCAAACAGTTCTATAATGCTTAGATATACATTCTCTTGACATAAATAAGACTTCTTTTTCAAAACTCTTGGTCATGGTCTTCTGTAAGGAAATCTGAGCATGGAATGCCATCAAAATCAGCTGGTCTCCGATGAGCTGAAAAAGTATAGATATCGGTACTCTGCTTTAGACAGTGGTGCCTTTAAATGTATCTCCTTTAACAATTCTTTAGAGATAACAATAAACACCAAAAAATTTCCAGCAAGCTCTGTGATGAGATATAACAGATGGGACTGCATAACGATTTTAGCTGACGCTATACAAAAGCACTGCTCCCTGCTTTTTCTGAGCAAGGAGCCCATGCTGCCGCGCAGCTTTGCTGATTTGGCTTCCAGGTGGAAGCGAGGAAATGTTCCTTCCTCGGAAGAAATCCCAGCCGCTATCATTTCAAAACAAAACACTCATTAGTAAGCAGGCTCTGAAAAATGTCTTTGCACTGAGTTTTGGTGACTTTCCAAAAGACATTCCCAAAACTTTGAGTGTTTCCTTGTTCGCCCACTCTGAACAAAACAGCAGTGCATTTTAATTTCAGGCAGCACTGGACAGACAGACAATGTACAAGCCAATGTACAGCCAGAATGGCTTTTCAAAGTGTTTAGTTTCTGTGTTGCTACAGCTTGATGCAGATGTCCCTCTGACCCCACTCAATTTTTATAGGCACGACAGCTCATGGGGAACACGCTCTGTTCAGATAGAGGAGAGGGAGAAAGAAGGGTAACAATGTGGAGGCTTCCTCCTACCCTGCCTGTGCACTCATTCACCCCTGTGCAGAACTCTATTCTGTCAACAATTTTTCCTATAAAAGAGATGAATCAAACTAAAATCTTTCCAGCTTGCCTTCCTCCCTCAATTTCCTTGGATTCCAGACTTTTGCATTTTTTTAAGTACATCATCTGATGTAATCTTTCTGATGTGTTTTTTTTCTTTCAAATTATACCTTGCTTTTTAATGCATTAAAAGATATACTTTAGGACTTGGAAAAAAACATTTTGAACTACAATGGAGGATTCAAAGTGAGTATTCCAGTGCTTGCTTCTCCTCCCATTTTGTTTGATGTGATCCAGGAATAACTCAAGGGGAATGGAGTTGCATTTTACCAAAGTTAGCATAAAAAAGGTCAGAGGCAGGAGGTCTGAAACGAATATATTGGTGCTTAATGTAGCTAGCAGAAAATGCTCAATAGATTCAGGTTGTTATAGCAGAAGGGCTTGTGATGACTGTAGATTATTTCTAATAGAGAAGCTATCAGAAGTCTGTGCCATACACTTTTAAAGTGTCAGTTCTTTCTTAGCCTCTGCTTCTGTTGCAGCTGCTTCTCCAATCAAACAAGTGTCCTTCTGATCACAACGCACTTGGTAGTCAAACAGATACAATTATGTACCACAAACCGAGGCCAAACTCTGTGCTGCAAGTGGGATGTGCTGGTACTAACGTCAGGTGTGAGAAAATACAGCACAGCCACGAGGCCAGAAGGGCACAGCAGGCTTCAAACCCTTCGGAACAAAACTAACCGTATCATTTACACGAGCTGAATTTAAATAAAACAACTCTTAATGGAAAAAATTACTTCCACATATCTCCAATTTGTAAGATGATAATATATTTTCTTCAACAAAAGTTTGTTTCTTCAGATTTTTACTATCATGCATACGTGAGATCAAAGGCAGGAGCTGACCTTTAGATATTGATTGAGGTGACAGTGTAGGAATGGGCTGTGAAGAGACATTAATGAGGATCTTTATGATTTCTTCTGCTACACACAGTGGGGCAGGCAGGCAGAAGTCATTCTGCAAAATGTTGATTACTGAGGACATTGAACAAGCTCATACATATCCAGGATAATTCTCTTATCCCGGATGGAGCTTTTATTAATGGCTCCTATAAAGATCTTGAGGGTTTCATGGTGTTGGGTTTTTTTTCTTTGCCAGGTAACTTCTCTTGAGAGGGAATAAACATGAACTCAGCAGTGCTGGTTACCTAGCTGGGATTGAACTCTTTGTTACAGTGAAGGTCTTTTCACGTTCCTGCAATAAGGTGGGGGTATCACACCTGCCTTAGGTCTGTTTATACAGCCAGAGGTATTAAAGGCACCACAGAGTGAATGTAAAACCAGCCTTTATTTCTTAATCAGTGCATGCCTTTTCACAGAACTGACATATTTAAGACAACTGACACACTTTGCTGTGCTTGCCTCTCCAATTGCCTTCCTTTTCCCTTTCACCTGTAAGCTTCCTAAGCGCACTATGAATACCTGCTGCCTTTTTTGTTTCATCCCAGTGTCTCCCCAATTCATCTTATTCCAAAAACATTTAAATCAAATTATTCTTGTCAATAGAAGTTGCCTAAATATCTGTTTCTGAGGGAAGGTATGAGGTAGGTGTTTAAGCTTCCATTATAGACAATGAATTAAATTAGTACCGTCAGCGGAGCCTAGAGAGAAATTCAGCTGACAAGAAGCTTAATTCAGTTGACTAAAAGGTAGGTACTGAGTGCTATTTTAGGTGCTCTAAGGAACCTGAGACACATTGTCATTAGGCTGTCAGATATGACAAAGTATCTACAAGACACCACTTTCATCCTTGAGCAGTAGATGGAGACCAGGTAAGATACCACAAAGCATCTCAGATAGCCCTAGATGCCAACATCTCGGCACCTGTATCCTGCCCTGGGTGTCTATTTCACAGTGAAATGTGTTCTTTAAGCAGTATTTATAATCATGTTGCAGCTTTTTTTTTGTTTTGCTTTAGAAAAAAAAAAAAAAAAGCTGTATCTCTGTTATCCTAATTTAATTTCTATCTTACAAATTTTGAAACTAGGAAGCCCTTCACATCAGTAATGACAAGAGCTGACTGAAGGGGGCAGGAAAAAAATGCTTTGCCAGGATGAAAACTAGAGAGTTGTCTTGCATCGGTTATTCAGAAGAAGATGAAGGGGAAAAGCGGAATGTTGGAGATGAAGTGCAAACTCTGGGCAGATCTGTTCTAACATAGGACCATGGAGCACAGAACTGGTATACATCTCTTCTGCTAAACTACACCAGGATATATTTCCTGGTCCTTTACCTTACCAGTATAGCATGATCATACCCATACATGATCTTACCATTTATAGCAGGGTAACTGCATCCAAACTGTGGAGAATAGTTCCTGTCCTGTGTTACTCCCCAAATGGTGCCTGAAATTGTGTGACTTGCTAGTTGCCCAACTGTCAAACAGTGTTCTAACAGCTCAACGTCATCAAGTTCCTTTGTTGAACTGAATACAGCTGACATCCAAAGCATAAAAGGAACACTCAGAGATGACACAAGCATTGCAAAAAAATAAATGATTTTTTTTTCATTAACTTTGGCTGTAGAATTGGGTGGATTCACACACGAGAACCCTTGTGGAGGATGGTGGGAATAAGCAGTGAATTTATCTGAAATTGAAGGAACAGAGGAAGTGAGTATGGTACAAATAGATCAAGTGAACTCCAATAAATCACCAAAAACAGAGAGAAATCATCAAATTATTCCAAAAGACTGAAGGATGGAACAGTTGAACTACTAACAGCAGTGTGTAACCTCCCACTGAAAACTTCTTTGATACCTGAAGAATAGAGGCAAGCAAACGTGACACCAATTTTTAGAAGAGATTCCTGGGAAGGTCAGAAGAACTTACAGGCATGTAGGATGGCAGCTGAACACGACAAAGCAGTAGAAGCTATAAAAAAAAACAGATGCAAAAAATAAGCTCTGAGAAGAATCACCTATAAAGGGGGTGCATGCCTTGCAAACCTCTTGCAGTTCTTTGAATGAACCAACTGGCACATGAATAAAGATGAATTATCTGAATTTTCCCGGTCCTTTTGATAAAGTGTCTCACCAAAAGCTTTTAAAGAAATTAAGTAGTCACAACAGAAGTGAACATTTGCTAGCAGAAGAGAAAATGTGCTAGCTATTTAATATGGCTAAATAATTGGCAAAAAGATAAGAAACACTTAAGGTTTCCTAATACTGGAGAAAGAGAAGTCAACAGTAATAGAGGGCTGTGCTGTTTAATAGTTTTATTTTAAAAAATGGAAAAGCAAGCAAGCTGTGCATGACAAAGTTTCATGATGTTACAAAGTTATTCATGCTAGGAAGAACTGGGTGTAATTGTGAAGAATTACCAAGGCCTTCACGAGATTCAGTACCTATGAAATTGAATAGGCAATCAAATTCAGTGTACATAAAAGTAAAGTAATGCACATGGGGAAAAAGAGTCCTAGTTTCACATAAAAATGACCACTTAGCAGTGAAACCTTGGGATTATGATGGATAGTTCCTTGAAAACATGGTCTGAGTACTTGGTAACAGTCAAAAC
>VZSZ01000432.1:142089-152630 GCA_013398815.1 Ibidorhyncha struthersii | reverse complement strand
CCCAGCAGCGGGAGATGGAGGTGAGGGGGGGATCAGGCTGGGCACAGCCCTCCCCCAGCACGGAGGCTGTGTCCCCTCCCCAGGGAGGTTAACAATCCCTTTGCTGCAGGACCCCTCCTGCATCACAGGAGCATCCCAGCGTCTCCAGAGGGTTTAATTAGTCATGTGTGTGTGTCCCTGCAGCCTTGGGAGCTGTCAGCCATCATGCCTGGTCTTGCTGGCACAGCCGTAGGTTCCTCACCCCGACCTGAGTGTCCCCTCCTTTTGCTTTGCCCTTTGTCCCCCCAACAGTGGGGAGCCCACGCTCTTGCCATCCAGGATAGCCATGATCCAGGCGTGATCTGGGAATCATGGAAGTTCAGGAGCCCTCTCCAAGAGAGTGATGCTCTCCACAATGCTTTAACGAGCCTGCGTTGTAAGATGGGCTGAAGCCTGTATATGGGTAGAGAGCAAGTTGATAGAAACCACAGAGAAGGTTGGTGAAATCTGCTATTACATCATAGCAAGTAGAAAGCAGAGAATGCTCAAAAAAATGGCATTTTACTTAGTAGCACTGATAAGGAGGAACTACCTTGAGGTACGCAAGCACAGAAATGGTTTCTGCGAGCATCCCAAAGTGTTTGGAGAAAGGCACGTCAGCACGAGTGGCAGGTTCAGTCCCAAAGGATTTCTCTCTATGTTGGCAACAAGATAGAGGCGGTTTTATAAGGTAAAGAAAATTGAAAGTATCTAGTTATATTAATCGATGGAGTTTAAGCATATGGGGAAGTTACTTTACTCCATGTAAGGCAAACAGATAACTGTTTCAATACAGGCTCTTTCCTGACCTTTGCTCGTGCCGAGCACCATCTCCATGCTCGCTGTTGGATCTTTCCTCTTGGTGTTTCCACATCTCTCCTTTCCGGTCAAGGTGATTAAAGGCAGGGTAGACCTCTGTTAGCTGTCCCTGTTACTTTTGTCTCTAAGTAACTTGTACCTGCAGCAAGTAATAAGTTATACTGCCTATTTTAAAGTGGTTCCAATATTGTCTTCGCTCATTAAGTAGACCATATAGGTGTCATTTCTCCTCATCTTATGTGATGCACAACTTCTTCCTGTGTCCTTCCACCTTCCCCCTTCTGTTTTCCTCTGCCAGGTGGTACTGGAGTTACTTCATCCCTTTTTTACACTCTGATATTTCTGCTGCAGAGCATTTCAGGAATAGAGCGGTCGTCTCAGTAACGATTGGTATGTGTCAAATCGGAGCTGCCCTCTGCGGTTAAAGGTTTTGAAGACCAGCTCCCATGAGATAGCTTGGGGACTGGGCTCCCAGGAGGGGTAATACAAGATGTGGTTTTTAGATGTCTGGCTTCCTAGTGGAACCCGTAGCTTTTTAAAAAGCTTTGCCCATCATACAGGGTCACCAGCCAGCAGAGCTTGTGTTTAAGCCTTTTAGCACTTTTCTGTAGCCCAGAGTCAGGTGCCAACCCTAAACAGCTTGTAGGCGCTTAAGTCTATGGGTGTGTTGTGGTTTTTTTTTTTAAACCCAAACAAAGTCACTCCTCCAGCACAGTAAGTGGAGGAGATGATGGTGTGATGGTGCCTCTTCCCTCCCCTGAGGCAGCCAGGAGGAAGGAGAGTCTATGGGGAACGAGGGATTTGAATCCTTCATATCTTCCACAAAGAGCATGAACCTCTAGACTGAAGAACATGTAAGGACAGAGCTTTCTTAGGTTCATTAGCATCCTATAGTGAAGGAGGCAATTAGCCCCTCTACCTTGCCTTTTATTGAGGCTTAAGTTGTCTTGAATTGATTCACGTTGATTCTAATAAGATCCTGCCCGAAGAGTTTTCTGTGGAGCAGCTGATGCACCATCCTTTTGGTGGATCACAGTCCTGTGTCCTCCTTAATAGCGTGTAGTTCTGCAAAGCTTTCCCAGACCTGTGGGCTTAATGAAAAATGTAAGATGCTAATTGACTGCCGTACATCCAGGCAAGGTTGTGCGAGGGAGCTCGTGCTCCGTGTCAGTAATTATTGCTCTTTGTTTAGGTCAGACCTTTTGCAGACAGCCGCTGATATGACCGCACTGTGGACAAACCTTGGCTCTTTTCCGCACTTAAGGACTCTGTCATTCAAATTCCCAATTTTCCCCAGGGCTTGCAGCAGCACGAAGGCTTTTGGCTCCCCTCTGGGATGGATCTGCCCAGGTCTTGTAACCCACCGACCGCTGGTGTAGGAAATCCCAGGTTTTGTGACTTCTCCCTTGCTGTGCAGTGAGGATAACTTACCCCCGTGAATATTCCCAGCCAAACGCTTGCCTCTGTTTACTGCGTTACAAAGGGACAGCGTTGCACAAGTAAAATGTTGAAGCTTGTGCCATTTATTTCTTCTTCCTTTGTATTTAGATGGGATTTGATGCTTCTTGGCTTCCCCTGTGTCTTGCTCAGTACAGCCTGCTGAGGTTGCGTTCCTTCACCTCTGCACCCATGTGGCTTCTTATCTGAGCTGTGCTCTCCTTGTCCCCCACAATCCTTCTGCTCTCTCCTCCCCTCTCCGGCAGAGTTTTTTGGTAGGTCGAGGTTTCTTCCAGAGCTGACTAGCAGTGCCCCTTTCCGCAGCTAGAGGAGCGGGCGAGTGCTCCTAGAGTGTGCCTGCAGCTCCTGATGCCCAGCGTGCCTTTGAGGTAGCCAGTGCTCGCTGCACTCTGTTTCTCCAGGGGCAATGTGGAAGTTCCTCTGTGGAGCTTTAGGCAGCTGTTGGTGAGGCAGGGGGGGCTGCGTTCTCCTGGTTTGGGGCATTTTTGGAAAGTCCTCCTTTGATAATGTTCTCGGTCTGCCAAAAATAGAGCCCCAGCATGCTGTAGCCCCAGGTGAGACTTAGAATCATAGAATAGTTTAGGTTGGAAGGGACCTAGTCCCACCCCCCTGCCCTGGGCAGGGACGCCTCCCACCAGCCCAGGTTGCTCCAAGCGCCATCTAACCTGGCCTTGAACACCTCCAGGGATGGGGCAGCCACAGCTTCTCGGAGCAACCTGCACCAGGGGCTCGCCACCCTCGCAGTTGAGAATTTCTTCCTCATATCTCATTGAAATCTCCCTTCTTCAGTTTGAAGCCATTCCCCCTCGTCCTATCACTACATGCCCTTGTAAAAAGTCCCTCCCCAGCTCTCCTGGAGGCCCTTTAGGGTCTGGAAGGCTGCAATAAGGTCTCCCTGGAGTCTTTTCTTCTCCAGGCTGAACAACCCCAACTCTCTCAGCCTGTCTTCGTAGGAGAGGTGCTCCAGCCCTCAGAGCATCCTCGTGGCCCTCCTCTGGCCCCGCTCCAACAGGTCCGTGTCTTTCCTATGTTGGGGGCTCCAGAGCTCGACGCAGTACTCCAGGTGGGGTTTCACAAGAGCGGAGCAGAGGGGCAGAATCCCCTCCCTTGCCCTGCTGGCCACACTTCTGATGCAGCCCAGGATGCGTTTGGCTTCCTGGGCTGCGATTGCACATTGCCGGCTCATGTTGAGCTTCTCATCAATCAGCTTGCTCTTGTCAGTACAAAACAAACTGGCTTTCCAGTTGCAAAGTTGGGGTTTTTAGGAGTTTGGCTCCTTTGGTGAATAACTGGGATCTGGGTGTGATTTACAGCTGCAGCTCTGTGTGTTAGTGTCCAAGGAACATAGAGGCTCAGGGAGGCATCTGAGCTGGTGCCTTGGTGAGCTTTGGTGGCCTATGTTACTCCTCCAAGTCTTTCTTCAGCCTTACCAGTCCTATGAAGGGCATGCGGTTCTTGGACTGCTGACTTCTTTTGAGCCCGTGCTGCTGGAGTGCTCAGTGGTAGCCGGCTGCTCAGAGGTTGGCTCCTCAGGAAAACTCGCACAGATACTGATCTGTTGCTCGTGGTCTTTCCTGGCCTCCAAACCCACAGAAAGCAGGCTGGTGCCAGCGCTTTTGCTGCGCTTGCTTGAGTGGTAGCTTGCTATCAGGCATGGCAAGTGGCGGAGGGAAGATCTGGGGCTGTGCTTGCTGCCCTCTGCTGTCCTTGGGACTCTTCAGAGCAGGAGCGCTTCAGAATCTCGTCGCTCTTTGGTGTAGTAAAAGACAGAAATGAGAAAAAGATAGGAGGAAGGCAGATACTCTACTTTTTTCCCCCATTGACCGTTACCTTTTTCAGGCTGTGGAGCAACGAATTCGAGAGGAGCAGCGAATGATGGACGAGAAGATAGTCTTGGAACTGGACCAAAAGGTGATCGACCAACAGAGCACGCTGGAGAAGGCTGGGGTGTCTGGCTTCTACATCACCACCAACCCACAGGTCCGTGTTCAGGCAGGGAGGGTAACATCTGACAGTACTCTTGTGTTAATATCTTTATTTTTTAAAACAAAAAATCTTGTTCTTAATGAATTCTGAATCACTGGGTCAGGAAGAATGATCCGTCTCTTGCCTCATCAGCTGATGGGCGGAGTGCCCTTGGGCAGACCTAGTCCCAGGTTCATAACAAAGGAGCAGAAACCCATTAGACACGGCAAAATCCCCAGCTTTCTGCAATGTTTGTCCCACTGTGGAGGGAAGAAACGCTGTGCCGACAGCCTGCAGTCCTGTGACTCTTGAATGGGTCTGAATCATACCAAAATAAGCAGCTGCGTAGGTTTATCGTTTTTGTACCTGGCTTAGCTGTACCGGCTGCTTTCAAGAGGTCTTTTAATTAGGCATCTTCTTAATTCGTTCATGTGACTTACTGGAGATGATGATCTCAGCCTGTGATTAGAAAATCGTTCTTGGTTTCCCCAGCACATCCGCTCTTAAAACTTGTGAGCAGTCGCCTGTGTTTTGCTCTGTTGTCTTATTGCCACCGCAGGAATGAAAAAATAAAACTTCCAAAGTCTCCTTGTAATGCCACAAAGGTTTGCAGGGAATGCAGAGACAGGCTGTTCTTAACTCTGTTTTTTCAGCTGATTAAATTTCACTTTGATAAAGACCTACTAGTGAGAACAGACTGCTTAAACGAAGTTAGTTAAACAGGCGTTTTCTAAAACCCACGCGGTTCCTGGTTGTGTAGCCTTGAACAAGCCTCTTTATTTTTCCTCTGTTGTTCTTCCTCATCTGTATAATGAAAGCAGTTCTTTCTCTCCCTGCCCGCCCCAGCCTTTTATGTTATTTCTGTAAGTTATAGCTCTTAGCAGGGTTCCTATTTGCTGGGGTTTGTTTATGTTTGCCTTTATGATAGCTGGCAAACCAGACCTTGGCTTGGTACCTGCGAATGCCACCATCGTAGAAGAAATCACTGCTGGAATCTGTTCTCCATGAGTTTCCCATCAGCTGATGTGTTTCCTTTCGGTCTGTTCTTATGCAGTTGATATATTTTTACAAGAATAGATATTTTTTTTTTTATTTCCATACTGTAACGTCGGCAAGCCCGAGTCACAGAACAGGGCTGGCTGAATTAGCTACTCCACGGTGTAGTCTCTGCCAAATGGCTTGTGAGCTAAATGTAACTAAAGAACGAGCAGATGGCAAGGAAACCATAAGCTGACGTTGGTGACTACAGGAGACAGTAGTCTCCGCTTGATTACAGTTATGGAAAAGGGAGGTTTTGAGGGGGAACGAAATACCTCGAGGGAATTCGCTGCACCAGCGCAGCAGTGTGTCGCACGTGCCTTAGGCTCCACTTAGCGAGTGCCTGAAGCAATCCCTCCTGCTTCCCACCCTTCCGTGCTGGAAAAGGGTCCGGGCATTGGAGATGCTGCTGAAGGATGAGGGGAGGGAGCTGTGCCGACCTGGAGAACCTCCTTTGGGGTGTGTGGCTGTGCGGGTGACGCTGCTGCTGCTGCTCCAGAAGGGGAAACTTGCCGAACTGGCTGGCCCCTGCTGCACTTATCACTAAATCACCTTCAAGAACAAAGAACCTTAATGAATTGTAAAGCCCTGGGATTCCTAAGACGGCTGCAGTTTGCAGCAGCTCTCTTAAGATATTGTTGTATTTTACAGAAATGCTTACCTGAGATGAAGGCTTTATTTTGTATTTGCGTGGGTTTTTTTTCTTCCCTGAAGATGAGTAGCTCTCGAGTGGGTGGTACAAACCCGGTCTTTCTGCTTCCTGCAGCAGGGAACGGGATCATCTTATTCTTGCAACAACCTCTCTTTTCCTTTGCAGGAGCTGACTTTACAGATGAACTTACTGGAACTGATTCGGAAGTTACAACAGAAGGAATCGGAGTCCGAGAAGGCTTTTTCCTGAACAAGCAAATCTGCTGTTTACTTTCCAGAGTTTTCTTCTGACTTCTCTCTAAAGAATAGACTGTCAATGCGTTTGCTTTATGTTGTGTCGGGAAGAGGCTGTAGAAGAAAGAGCTGAGCCCTTAGATAACCTTAGAGCCGGGGCACGCAGAGCCCCAGAGCAGGGGGGTGGCTGGGGGGCATCAGGCTGCCTCTCTGGTCCTCGGAGCAAGATGCGTCCTGCACGTCTCGCTGGGGCGAGCGATGACGGAGGGCGTTCATCTGCCACCGCAGCGTTGGTTTGGCCGTTCTGAGCTGAGGGAGACTGGGCCAGGCAGCAAGCCCAGCCCAGCCGTAGGTGGGTGCTCCCGGTGTTCAGGTGGATCAAGCTGAACGGGTGAGCAGTGGGGTCTCCAAATTGCAATCTCCTCTTCGTATTCGAGGAGGAGGAGCAGGCGTCTCTGGTAGGGAGTGGGAGAGGTGAGGAGCTGTCGTATCAGGTGGAGAAGCAAAGTGAACTCGCCATCCTCACCATGGCAGATGGGGGGGGGGAGGGGGGGGAAGGCCAAGGTTTATCCACAAGATGCTTCTGTGTGTGTTGAGGCAGAAACAGGCAGACCCTTCTCAGAGAGACCTCTCAGCAGATGTCGGCATCACCTTGCTTAAAGGAGGATTTCAGGCCCCTGCCCAGCATTGTGGACTGTAGTGTTTGCAGTGTTCCCACCCAACTCCACCAGCAGAGAAGGCTTGAGAGCTTTTGCTTTGTTACTTTAAACCAGTTTCCGAATGGAGAGAAATAAAATACTCTGTCCTGCCTTCCAGAGCTGCAGCTTTCTCAGTGTCGATGATCGCGATTACGTTTGTCCTGTCCCCGCTTGATGAGTGTAGGGTTTGGGATGCGTTGGATTCAAGCTAGAGTGAGGAACCTGGAGTGTTCCTGAGACCTGTCAGGGCTGAGCTGATGACCCCGAGAGCCTGAGTCATGTCCCCGGGACTCGGTGCATGGAAGGACTTTCTTCAAGCATGTAAGACCTGCGTTGGTGGGCGATGCTGGAAACAGCGTGGTGCGAGGGAGAGCCTGTGAGCAGGTCTGGTCTTCACAGATGAAGTTCGAGTTGGAGAAGCTGTTGGGAGTGGCTCAAAGACTTGCGCTGATGCGTGGTGGAGGGCTTCAATTCCACCTGGCTCACTGGTTAAGGGTTTTCTGGCATTCCCAGAGCAAGGCTTGTATTTGGAAGACATCTCCTCCGCATCACTGCATCCTCTGCTATTCCTGCAGCGATCTGTTCTCACAGCAGAAGGCAGGGTGACGAGATTCAGTACGCTGTTGACGACTGAGGCTGGGAAACGGGCTGGTGGCCCTTGCCCAAGGTACTGTGAGCCCGTACACTCACACGAAAGCCGATCGCTGAAGCTAGAGCGAGCTAGCTGCGGAGCTGGAGAACCAGCAGAAGTAAGGGAACCTGCAAAGGTGTTAGAAGAGCTTGTTGGGTGCCTTTCGGTAGGGAGAGGTGGTAGTGGAGGAGTTGCCCACCACTGTAGACGAACACATTGAAGATCAGCAGCTGCAAGGACCAACGAGGCTTTTGCAGATTCAGGGCTGAGACCCCCTCCCTTTTCCATCACGGGCGGGTGTTTCCTCCTGATGGGAGCATGCTGCTGTGGTTCAGCAGCTGGAGACAAGAGGTACTCTTGTGGGGTCTCCACCTCCTGGATGAAAATCCTCACCTGGGAAGTGGGCTGGTGTGGAATCTGCACCTTTGCAGGGTCCCCGCAAACCACCTTGAATCGTGTTGCCACTTGACCCGCGGCTGGGAGCCCTGCGAAAATAGTGAGGAGCATAGTGGGCAATGTGCTGGAGACACCTTCATCCTACCTGGGAGGACACATCCAGACGTGGTAGTCTCTGGTGCTGACCAGGTGATGAAGGTATCCGTGTTCCTCGGTGTGTGGACAGAACCATTAGCAAGGAAATTGCTTCCGGAGGCGAGGGTGAGGAAGGCAGGGATGAACGACGGGTCCTGTTGCAGGAAAGGAGGCTGCCTGCCTGGATGCTGGGGGGTAGTGCTGCCTCCCAGAAGGACCCCCCCTTCTTTGACATGAGTTCTCTTGCATTACTGGAGCAGCGGCAGAGCTCCAGTGTGGTTGGAGAACCCCGGGGGGAAGCTACCGCAGCAGGTTGGGGTTGCTGCTGGGGTTTCAGCCCTGCTTCCCTGCCCCGTGCCACCAAGAGTGGAGCCCACATTAGTCCAGAGCTCCCCACAAGCCAGGAGAGCCGGTCACTGCCATCTCCACCACCATCTGTGCCGGGGATAGCGATGGGCTGATCCGGCACTGCCATGACGACGGCAGCTCTCGGGCTTCCTGCTCCCACCATCTGGCTGCGGACGGCTCTGCCAGGCAGCCGATCCAAGCTGAAATTTTCCATGCCTGCAGTCAGGTTGTGTTTCGGAAAGGCTCTCCGTGCGAGGTGGAGAGCAGCAGGGTGCTTAGACGTGGTTCACTGGTGGAAAAGGTTATCTTAAGGGATTAAAGCTCCTGGGATCGCTCGTCTGCACAATTTCAGGGGAGGAAAGCGTTCTCACCCCCCCCACACCCCCACCCCAAAGCATCACTGGGCGGTAAAACGCTGAGAATACAGATATTTTTCCAAGCAACTGCCTTTGTGTCACTAGAGGGTGACGCCTTCCTACAGCACTGGCTGTGCCTGTGCTGCTGCAGTTGTGTCACTGCCGGTGAGGGCTGGGCTGGGCTGGGACCTGGTGAGAGTGATCCGAAGGAGCTGGAAGGATGACTAGATGTTGGTTGTCTCAGCTCCTTGGTTCAACTGCCTGTTCAACCTCGAGCCCTCGACCAGTGCCCCAGCAACACGTGGCTGGGGACCACTTTGGTGGCAGCTCAGGTGGCTTCAGCCACGCACAGAGCTGGACCTGAAGTTCCTGCTCAAGTCTCCTTGTGTGCCAGAAGCAGCGTGGAGAGGGGATGCACAAGAGGATCAAGTTCCCCCTTGTGGTGCGAGGTGACCCACGGGAGAGCTACAGCTCTGTGCCAGCCCTGTGTCCACCCACGAGCTGCAGGAAGGCGAATGATGGGTGGCAGAAAGGGACAAGTCCCATTTCCTGCTTCCCTTTTCTATGTTTTGGGCTGATAGCGATGTCCCTTCTGTGTCATGAGGGCAATTCAGCACGGATAGGGGTGGATTTATGCAGGCGGGAGCCCATAGCGTTGCATGGTGGGCTCCACATTGACCATTTACCACTCGGGAGTGACATTTGGGGTGATGACTGATGGGTCTGTGGAAATAGCAGCTTTAGCGCTCAGTAGCCATCAGAAAATCAAATGAGACATTAGAAAGGGAGAAGAGAAGAAAACGAAAAACATTTTGCTGCTGTGAAGTCAGCCAGTACCCAAACACGTATCCCGTCAGGTGCAGTGGAGCTGGGACAGGCTCTGCAAAGGCCCTGGGGACACCAGAGGTCTGGACCACCTTCCAGCCAAGCTGGACTCCTCTATCTGAAAATGAGGTGCCCCAGAGGGGACAGGGTAGAGGTAGAACTACAGGTGACATGGAGAGGGTCTTCACTCTCTTCAGATACAAGAGCTGGGGTGTTACACGAAGCCTGGAAAAGGCAGGTTTAGGTGGCCCAGGTGACTCCTTGCCACGGGGGGCTGGAGAAGCAGGAGGTTTATGTTGGTTCAAGAGGAGGTGAGGCTCTTTCTGGGACAGAAATGCCTTTCGAGATTGTAGAATCACAGAATTGTCTAGGTTGGAAGGGACCTTGAAGATCATCAAGTCCAACCATAGATTGGACTCTCCGAGACGGAGAGAGGTGGTTCCCCTTTCACCGAGCTGCAGATACGTGGAGCCAGAAGCTACATGCTTCTGCTCAGGTTTTGTGCTCTTGCCCAGGCACCGGCTCTCTTTGCTCCTGGGAGGCAGGACCATGAGCTGGACAGGCCTGTTCTGGAGCTCACCTTCCGTTGCTGCCCCTCCAACTGCTTTTTCCTTCACCTCTGCTTCTTCATGACAAACACCTGAGCGCAAAGGTTCCCTGTCCCCCAGGCAGCAGCTCCAGAGCACAGCGGGGAGATGCAGATTGCTCCTTGGAACAGCCAAGGAGGCGAGCAGCAGTGTCTCAGCCCTTCATCCAGAACTGTGTCTGGTGGCCGAGATTTGGGATAACCACTCCCGTCCTCCGCTGTTCCCTTCGCTCAGGCTGTAGCCGCTCGAGCCCCGCGCATACACCCCACGGGGCCGCCGTCCGGGCCCTGGGGACCCCACCGCGATACTCTCGCTGATTATTTGTCACCCTCCCCGTGGAGCTCCGGGGCTGCGTGTGTGCCCCCCCCTCCCCCCCGCCCCG
>VZSZ01000432.1:118148-133400 GCA_013398815.1 Ibidorhyncha struthersii | reverse complement strand
TCCCCCCCCGTATGAAGGATCCAGCCAGATTTAAAAGGAAACCACCCCCGTGCGCAGCTCACAAACCCCCGTTTCACAGAGCACGGGCACACAGCAGTTTGCTGACGTTACACTGCTCTGCCATAGCAGTATCTTTCTCCAAATTAGGTTAAAAAAAAAAAAAAATCATATTTTCTGAGACTCGTGGAAACGGTCTAATCAGCCTAGCTGGACTGCATGGAAATCAATCTAATTAAAATGCATCAGTGCAGTATGTAGGTCAGCAGTGTAACGGCCGGTGCTGGGGCTCCGGGAGCCTGGAAGGGCTTTAGGGGCCACGGGGCATGAGCAGCTCCGGCACACGTGTTCCCAGGCTGGGCCAAGAGGGTTAACGTGATCCTTGGATGATAATCCCCCCGCTCACAGCGTGGGAGCGGGCAGGCACGGCCGAGCCTCAGCAGCGAGGCTGCTGGAGTGGTAGAGGAGCTACTACTGGTTTGCCGTGCCCTGGGAGGAGAGTTCCCACAAAGCAGGTGCAAAGGGACACAGAAAAATGGAAATTCGGAGGGGGAACAACACGGGATTTGTACTAGGGAGGAAATCGATGTTAGGGATGCTACCCGCCATCGTTTAAATGGTAGAGACACTGGATCAGCCAATGTCCCTCCTCCCCCAGCCCTGAAACGCAGCTCGGGCAGGGGGTGTACCCAGCCTGGCTCCAGAGATGATGGTGATGGTGATCTCGGAGGCTTTGGGAACCAGGCTCACTGCCGTCGCCCACGCAGCCCCAGCCACGCAAGCTGTGGGAGCTCCTGCAGGGACTGCCGGGCTCTCGCAGGGCGAAGCGCAGGGAGGGGGTGGGAGTCGCAGGTGCATCCCAATTCTGTTCCAGAGACAGATGTTATGCTGAAATAAGCAGGCACTGACCCAGTTGCATACCTGAGCCATGTCCACGCACGAGGGAGGAGCCTCGAGCACTGGAAGAGGGTTGGCTGGCACCCAGGAGAGAGCAGCTCAATGTCCTAATTAAATCTCTTCCCAGCCTTGTGTTTCTAATTTATCCCTCCTCCCCCCCAACCCAGCTCTGAAAGCGGCACAGAAGAGCTGCAGGGCTCGTTTAAGGCTGGCTGTAAGTAATCCTCTCATTATCCCCTGCCATCCTCCCCTCCTCCTGCAGACACAGCCAGAGGATGAGGTAAGCACCATGCTTCATCCCCGAGATGTCAGCAACGGTGTACCTGCTCCTTCCGCCGGCCGGAGAACGGCAAGGCATTAAAGGATGGCACAAACCCTGGGTCCTGTTTTCCCCTCATCCCTCCACGAAGCGCCAGCGGTCAGGCCGGCAGCCGGTGTGCTGAGCACAGGGGTACCCAAAACATTACAGGAGCGGTTGTGCTCGTGTTTCTGAAGCATTTCAGCAGCTTGCGTCTCGGCAGTCCCTGCAAGCAGGCTGCTCTGGGCCACGGCTCTTCCCTGTCTCGCCAGGCGGTGCAGACATTCTCTAACAAGTTGTATAAGCATATGCATGAACGACACAGTCCCATCCCAATAGCAGAAGTTTCTTTCTGACAGCAGACAGGCCAGTCTCCAATCACACAGCCACAAGAGGAGAATAAATCTTCACCACGTGCACAGAAGACAAGGCAAGAAGCAACGGGCTTAAACTGTCATGAGGGAGATTTAGTCAAGAGACCAGAAACACTGCCTCGCAGCAATGACAGCTTTGCCCGAGAGGTTAGAAACATCCGTCAGATGCTGTCGGGACTGGGCTGCAGTGAGCTGCTCCTCTGCAGCGAGGATAACTGGTTTCTCATGATCCCACCTGCCGGGGCTTCCCTCACTAGACCAGAAGCACTTCAGGGCAGCACCAGAGACGGTGGGCCCCGATCCTTGCATGGACAAGAGCCAAGGCACCTCTGTACACAGCAGCACACTCAATATTGTAAAGGAGATAAAAGCATACACAAAAAACTTCTCTTCAGTGCTGGGGGAGAAGCTAGGAGTCATGTTGCAGGCTCCTCTGTCCCAGCCCTGCCTGCAAATGATGCTTAGTAGTAGCTAAACCTTTTGTAATCACCTATGTAACTTACACCAGAAGTGTTTCATGTGGAATTAGGCAGCGAGCTTCCCTGGAGCATTAATGCTCATTTTCCAGAAACAATCAGGCAGCTGGAGAAGTCCCAGAACGCTGCAGGAAAACAAGCTGGCTGATCCTTCGAAAAGGTGAACGGGTGCGAGGAAATTCAAGGCCTCAAAAGGACACTGATCAAAATAAGAGCTGCTCAAGAATCAAGGAAAAAACATCATTAGCGGCAATGAATATGGATTTGTGTAACCTTTATGTGTTGGTGGGGACAGGAGCTTGGAAAGAGGCAGCAGTGCTGTTGTACTACAGAACCTTCTGCAAAGCATCCAACTGCTACCGGGCAGTTTTGTAAAGAAACCAAAAAGGAACAATATTGAAATAACACTCAGACCAAAAAAAAAAAAAAAGTACTGGAAATGACATTGTGAACAGAAACTCAGCAAATCTTCTGGTGAGTTATTCCCAGATTAGTTCCCAACCTGAAAGAAAACACAACTGAGTGCGGAGGAAAGAGGAACGGCAATACCAGCGGGGGAGACTGCCAGGTGAATTGGGAATAACTGGTATTTCAGTATAAGGGAAATACAGCTCTCAGTATAACACTGCGCATTTTCGTTCCTCGTAACCTTTTGCAGCAGCTGCCAAAGCACAGCAAATCCCTACAGCTTCACAGAAAAAACCTCCTGCAAGCCAGCTCTGTCGGCCTGGTCCCCCCCTTTCTCCCTGCAGCCCCGCAGGGGGACAAATCCTGCCCACGCCGTGCTGCCCGCACAGGCAGCAGGCCAGCGCTCAGTTTTCCACAGCCACCTCCCTCTCCCATCAAACCCGCAGGACAACCGAACGTTCAACATATATATCCCAGTTACGTTACCCCGTAACACACCGTGGGCTCACCTGGTATTTTTAGGTTCCCAAATGGGATGTTGATAGATTTATTGAGCTTAAAAACACCCAGCTCCGACTCCAGTGACTCATGAATCAGTGTGTGTCAAGGCGGGGGCGAGCGGCCCTTCTCTAGTTACACCAGCTGGTGAATAAGGACAGACTTGGTGTGTAAGAATTTTTTACCCACCTTACTTTTTAATAAGATTTTAATTTGCATCTCTTCTTTGGGGAGCATAGGAAAGGCTAGCAGCAAAGGACCTAAGAGAAGCAATAAATAGTGACTAAATATTTTAAAATGTAAGTACTGATTTAAATCAAGCCCCGTAACAGCTTCTGTGTTCGATACAAGAATTCTTCATCTAGTGATCGAGGGGGTGTCAGGAGGGTTCTGAAATTTCTAGAAACAACCCAGATCTTACAACACGCAAGAGATCTCTCCAAATGGTGTGAACAGACTGGTGCGAGTCCAAGGCACAGACATTATTTATTAGATACGTAGCTGTAAAGTAATTTGCACATTTATAGGACAGACTCCATTAGGTAAATCATAACTGCATGGAGTTATTTTCAAATAAAGCGGTTAAAACTCATCTTCTGCTGAGAACTAAGTGCAGTTTCACTAGTAGGCACATTTATTAGGGAAATGAAATACAAAAGTGAGCAAGGGGATTATAATGTTACTGTTCTAGGGAAAAAAGCATACGGCAAAACACAGGGCACCAGCCAGCTACTCTGGAAGGAGACTGGCAGAAGCCATCTTGAATTTTGGCCCCTTCCTTCGCAAGCTGCCTTCTCAGAGGGGTCACCACTGCCTTACAGGAGAGCACTGCCTGGATGTCCCCAGACCTCGTCAGGTGGCGTCTCAAAGAGGAAATCAAAACCAGCGTGCACTGCCATGCCTGGGGACAGACCAGCCTTGCCTAGCTGGAGCCACGGATAAAGCCAAGATTGCTGCAAGAGCTTTATCAACGAGGCCTGCCAACCTTCAGGGAATGAAAGGCAATTAGTTGTGTACAGCCACAACTAGGTTAAGGCAGCACTGCAACACCGCTGGGGTTTGCTGCCCTCTGACCACGGGGCAGACCTGCCTGCGCCTCCAGCCCAAGCCAGACAGACAGAGCTGTTTGTGTCACCGTCCTTGGCCCCTCTCCCAAACTGCAAGAAACTGCTGCAAGAAACCACTTCTTCACAGAGACCGGGAGAGGGAAAGTTAAGCCAGGCTGCTTAGAGCACAGACAGGATTCCTGCCCAATGCTCCTCAAGGAGCTCACAATTCCCGCCCCTCCCTGAATCACAGTGCCCAGGTGTCCCAGAGAGTGTAGTGAGGATCCACTGGACTATACCGAGGTCCCCGAAAGCATCCCAGGGAGGGGAAACGAGTTACAGCCCACATGCTGTTGTCACTGCTGAGCTACTACTGAGTGCCCGTCCTATTTCCAGGCAACTTGCAGCATCCATCCTCTATAACACTGATAAATGGAAGAACATACATCGAGAAAATAATGCCAGTCATGACCCAGGACAGGGGCTCTACTCTGGAGAGCATGGGTTCCACGTAAGGCTAAGGAACTGCGGTAGGACGGAGCTGAAAACGAGTCACCAGTGCATCTGACAGCCAATTCAGCAAAGGCAATCCCAGCTGTGTAAGACGAGAACAAGCCTAACGCAGAAAGCATTTGTTCACAGTACATCTCTGGACAGGACTTTGCTTCCGACATAATAAGAGCACTCTCAGGCTGCACAGACCCCACTGCAGTGGGCTATGGATCCAAGCACCAGCTACGGCACATGATGTTCCACCAGACAAATGTCCCTACACACAAAGATGACGATTAAACGCGAGCCCCCTCGACCCTCATTCATAAAGATGCTCTTGCGTGTGCTGGAAGAGACTCAGAGCTGGCTGTAGCAGAAATCTTAAAGCAAAAAGACAGAAAAACGTGCAAGTGTCAGCAATGCTGAAGTAGCCGGTATCTGCACAGCGCCTGCCTTAGCACTGCCCTGGCAAGTCCTTGTGTCGTGAGCGGTACTGGGGTGTTAGGCAGAGGGGCAGCCCCAAAGAGACTCGTGTTAAGCCACTGCGTTATGGGAATTACCCACCACTTTGGGCTGAGTCCGAAGCTCAACCTCCAACTGACTTTTCCTCTGCAACTTCGTGTTTCCACCATGTCTGAGAAGAAGATTTGGGAAAAGTATTTTCACAGCATCACACAGGTCTGCAAGCTCTTTGTTCACAGGGATGTCCTAGAGTGCAAAATCACTACAGGTAAGTAAATGTATGGTATGATTTATCATCCCTCAGAAAATAGATATTGCAACATATTCTGTGCTCTCTCAACTCAAACACAAAATTCGGACACAAGGTTGTGAGGTCCATGGCTGTTAGCCAACACCACCACGTTACGGGTAGGTATGACAGTCAACAAGCAGCAGCATCCTGCTCCCAGGGCAAGAAGCAAAAGAGCTAAAGTGATGGTGAAGCAGCACAGAAATCAAAGGAAGATACGGGTTTTCACACAAGCTCCTCACTGTGCTGCCAGAAGACAGTGAGCTGAAGTGGATAAAGGTGGAAAACATTCTGTCAAAAACAAGCAAACACGCAAAGACCTGGAGGGAAAGTCAGGACAATGCTAGGATGGATAGTAAGCCCGAAAGAATGGTCTACAGGAAGAGAACTTAAAACAGCTGGAAAGGAGGAGGTACAAGGCACAGGCACTGAATGACAGAGGAAGGTTCAACATTTCAGGGATCATCAGGTCTCTCTTTAACACAGTTGTCTGGATTGTTTGTAGCAAAGGGTCGCAAAGAACAAGATCCACCTGATTAAATGCTGGTGACTGGAAAGCAACTGTTTCCTCTGTGCTCAGCATCACAGTCTCTCTGTGGCCCACCGTGATACAGTCACTGCAGAGCTAAGGTGCAAGTCTCCCCATCCTAAAGCAGACTTCTACACTTTGGTGTGTGAATTTTGCCTTAAATACCTCCATCTTCTGTGAATAGATCTTGCATAATCATTTTGGACATAGTCACCAACACTGTATATGAGCTAGGCAAATCCCTCCTCAACGAACAACCAAGTAACTGTCTTCTTATTTTAGAAATTAAATGTAGTTGCTGGCTAATGGATCCTAAGGGCATTAGGCAGCCACCGGTCTGAGACAGAGCCTCTGTTCTAGAAGTGATGCGCTTTGGTAGGGCCTTGTGCTGAGACCTACCTGGTGACAGAGGGCTGCCTTCTCAGATCTGGCACTGTTCACAAATGGGGTAGGTGTTCAAATGGAAGGTCTTGCGCCACATAAGGGCCATTTAGCTTCATGAGGAATGGGACAGAAATCCTTTCAAAATTATTTGCATTGTCAGAGCAGAGAGCTCAAGATTCCCAAGGAACCTCTGAATTTACAGGCAGCCAGATTCCTGCCAGTGCCCAGCACCTTTGCACTGAGGGCTCAGCCCTGTTTCTTCCATACCTTGGCCTGAGCCAAGTTCGGAGCATTCATGCACCTTGGTGCTGCTGCAAACACACAAACTGGGGCCCAGGCACGTACAGACGTGTCCATGTTTTCAAGTAGGGGGCCCATGATCACGGGAATGCAGCACCTCTCTTATTAGGAAAGGCTGCGAGCCCTGGGGCTGTTCAGCCTGGAGAAAGGAAGACTGGAGGGGATCTCATCAATGCTTATCAATATCTACAGGGCGGGTGGCAAGAGGACGGGGCCAGACTCTTTTCCATGGTGCCCAGCAATAGGACAAGGGGCAACGGGCACAAGCTGGAACACGGGAAATTCTATCTTAACATGAGGAAAAACTTCTTTACTGTGAGGGTGGCAGAGCACTGGCACAGGCTGCCCAGAGAGGCTGTGGAGTCTCCTTCTCTGGAGAGATTCCAAACCCACCTGGAGGCGTTCCTGTGCAGCCTGGTCTGGGTGACCCTGCTTTGGCAGGGGGTTCGGAGTAGGTGATCTCCGAAGGTCCCTTCCAACCCCTGCCATTCTGTGATTCTGTGACTCTGTGACTCCCTCCATATACAGTCCTCACCGGGCAGCAACAACGCCAGAGCCAGAATCCCTCCGGCTGCCCTTTGTTATTCATACAGCACACATCCAACCTCTTCCCTCCCCTCCCTCTTCTTTCTGCTGTAATACTTACTGGCAAGTCCAGGATCTCTATGCCAGTGCCAGAATGTGCCTGTAGAGCTTTGAGGACCCCACAGCAGCCTTCACTCTGCATGGGATTTCTGGTCATCTGCAGTCAGAAAAGAAATAGCACGAGGATATATGACATGGAATTTATGTTTTATATGATCCTTGACAGTATTAGTGGTCCGCAGTGGGTGAGATACCAGTGGGGTTTACTTCAAGTGCCTGTAACAGTGGGCCAAGGGCTCTCAAGCAGCCATCCCAGTGCCACTCACCATGCCAAGCTGGACACTACTGCTGCAGAAATAGGATGCTATCCATGCTGCAGGACACAGCAGGACAGCCTGCAGTTCACACAGTGGCAGGCTCACAGAAATCTCTGTTCACTGAGGAAACTGCTGGATACAAGCCCTCTGTCTTAATGAGGGCTCACTGCAACCAGGGAAGCACGGGAAGAGACAGGCTGGGGCAAGCAGTTCCCTGATTTTGATGGGGATTTGTTCTAAGAGGTTCCAATCCAGGACATATATATGCATCAGTGATATTTAAACATGCATAAGAGGCTCCAATACCTTCCTAGGAAAGTTACTCACGTTAAGTCTTTTCAGAGTCTTGTTTTCTTTCAGGCCAGCTGCAATGTGCAGAGCTCCTTCCACCGAAATACGGTTGTTTCTAAAAACAGATAAAAGGCATGCTTCAGACACTGAGCTGCAATTTTTCCACATCACTCAGGCAAAGGATATGCAACCTCCTGCTTCATGAAAACATGTTATATCCAGAGGGAATTTAGGGCAGCTACACCTACAACTACCTGAAAGGAGGTTGTAGCGAGGTGGGGGTTGGTCTCTTCTCCCAAGTAACAGGCAACAGGATACGAGGAAACGGCCTCAAATTGCGCCAGGGGAGGTTTAGGGCGGATATTAGGAAAAAATTCTTCACAGAAAGGGTTATCAAACGTTGGCACAGGCTGCCCAGCGAAGTGGTGGAATCACCATCCCTGGAGGTTTTTAAAAGCCGGGTAGACACGGTGCTGAGGGACGTGGTTTAGTGGTGGTTTGGCAGTGTTAGGTTGATGGTTGGACTCGATCTTAAAGGTCCCTTCCAGCCTAGACAATTCTATGATTCTAACTAAACAACTGTATTTGGGAGGTTGGAAGTTGTGAGAAGTTGCCAAATCCCACAGGCTGATAGAGGTGAGGCTGACACAGCTCCACGCCACAGTGAGGCTGAGTGGGCATTTCTAATAAGCACAGACACAAATGTACGCAACACATGCACACAGCTGGCCACACAGATCAGCACAGACTGAAACACTCAACATTCACACCTCGTCCTTCTCTTTTCCCACACTTGTTACTCCCAGAGCACCTGGATCCCTTCCCTCGCCCTTGGTTCCTCCCCTAAACAGCCCCTAACAGGCCTTGTGCAATCCTCCAAATGCTCTTCCCCGCATCTCATAACACATGCCACAGGCCCTCACCAGCGACCTCAAGTTTAAGCAGAGGAACTGAGATTTGGGATGACAGCAGCAGTGCTAGTATTTTGTAGCGCGCCTTCTGCCTTGCGCGCCTACCGCTGTCTGCAGGTAGGAGACCCAAATGGCTGCCGTGGGCTTTGCCCACCACTGCAAAATGGGAGAAATTGTGCAGCAAGATCCGAGTCTGACTCACTTAATGCTGAGCTCTTCCAGCACGTTGTTGGCTTTAAGAGCCTCCCCCAAGGCAGCTGCTCCGCTGTTGCCAAAGCCATTGTAGGAAACATCCAGCACTTTGAGGAATATGTTTGCCTGTGATATGACATAAACGCACAACTGAAAAGCTCCCTGTCAGTTGAAACAACCTTGGAGAAATACCCTTTTGATGGACTGTTCCTTCTACTGTCCAAAAAGCAGCTGGAGGCTTGCTGCACTAATGCTAGGATGGCACATGCAATTTGCCTTGTACAAGAGGTGAAATTAAATTACTTTAGTGGCCCCTTTAAGCTTATGAGGTTGGAAGACCTGTTTCTTATTTTAACGAGAAACTTTTCTTTTAGTACAGTAATAACTGTATATGGAATACAAAACAATTTCTGTATTGATTTATGAATCAGAAGTGAAATGAAACAATTCAGAACATCCATTATAGTAATTTTGACTCTAAAAAGGGAAAGAACTAGAAATAGAGAAATGAAAACACATGCAATATGTCAATAGACACCAGATGATTTTACTGTCTTAGTTCCGAGGTCTGTATCATCCCAGATCAAAGATGGCTGTTGGACAGGCAAGGGCACAAGGCAAATAGCACATCATGGCATTCATGCTCGTTTAAACAGATAAAGCTCCATGTGAGTTCTCAGAATTTAAAAGCAGGAGTGAAAACATTTCCTACCCCCAAGCCTCTGACCAAGGCAGCTGCCCCT
This sequence comes from Ibidorhyncha struthersii, assembly GCA_013398815.1. Taxonomy (NCBI): domain Eukaryota; kingdom Metazoa; phylum Chordata; class Aves; order Charadriiformes; family Charadriidae; genus Ibidorhyncha; species Ibidorhyncha struthersii. Next base: position 123,911 of record VZSZ01000432.1, on the reverse strand, counting down.
CGGCTATGGAAATGGTTCCAGCTGATTTTAAGTTCCTTTAATCCAATGTTTTCTGCTATTGCGGTTCCAAGAATTTCACCTAAGAAAAAATAGATGAAGCCAAACAGTTTAAGATTTAGAAAGGTTAAGTTTAAGAGTTAAAAGGAAGCTTGGGTTAGCTTAGGTATTTCTCTGCAAGGGTCTGTATTACTTCTAGGCAGGCAATTAAAACTACGACATATAATTTTCTTTTAAACCTCGTTTACCAGAAGCTGCCAGACAGCAAAGCATTATGCGTTCTCTGACCACAGGCTGCAAACGTGGCAAAGAGGGAGAGAAAATCCAATCACCTTATCACAAAGCCAGGGTCTGCTGCTCATGCGTGGAGATGTGAGTGCACAGGCTCATTCTCCAGCCCCATGCGAGTCTGAAAGCTGACACCAAGCCACCAGGTAGCTTCCCACAGCCTCTCCCCCTTCCCCAGCTCTGGCCTCCAGCCAACAGAAGCCTGCTGGTCTGTTCCACTGGCAGAGAAGCCAGCTCTGCTCTCTCCTTAACCCCTCCCAGAGCTGCTGTGCCATTAGAAAATCTGAATGGGTTTCCTCTGCAAACTTCCGATGGGGCAGGAAAGAAATGAGGTTGTCAGCCAGCAGAGAAGAAAAGGAAGCCATCACCATGCCTGAAGACCAGAAGACTGGGGAGAGCTGTTTGACTGTAAAGGCAGCAGAAGGTGAGCAGGATAGGGGTGGAGAGAAAAGCAGCCATTGAAGCCTTCAAAACTGAAAACGAGGAAAAAAGAACAGATCTGGGAAGGAATCAAGTGAATGGCTGGTGTGTTCTTAGTGGCCAGAAGAGATGAGGATTATGGTGGTTTCCTCTTTTGTGAGCCAGAGAAGCCCACTGAAGACATGGAGGATCTTCAAGAAGGCTACAGCAGGTGAGATGTGTGATGATTAAGGGTTATAAAGCAGTGGATGGAGAGAAGATGGTGGATTTTTCATGAAGGACACAAGTAGGGGAGAATGTGGATCTGACAGACAGCATGGGATGCGGCACGGGAGAGGAAAAATTCAGTACTTCCCTTTTTGAGTGTGTACCCATCACAGTCCGTGTTGGAAGTAGAGGGATTTGGATCACAGCTGTAGGGTGAGACCAGGAGTGGTGAGAAGATTTGTGAATCTTCAGCCTGAACATAGTAGCAGAACACATGGCTGGGGTTACCCAAGGAGAGCCATAGACGCAGAAGATGAAGCACGTGCCAGTAAGGTGCAAAAAGGAGATGAGCATAAAGGTTGAAAAGTCAAGGATTAGCAATGACATCATGAGGAGTGTTCTGCAGAAATGGGCAGTCGGGAAGAAAGGATGGGGGAGCTCAGCCCAGCACAAGTGTGCCTGATGAAACCAGTACAGATTAAGGCACAGAGAGCCATAACTAGGTTTCATCGTATCACACAGCATCGCAGGAGTGCTGTGAATGCAAGGATGTAACGATTAAATAACAGTGGGCTTAAAAATCAAGAGTCAAAAGAAAAAACAATGTGCATTAACAAGGTCAAGTCCAACAAAGACATGGAAACGACACTGCCAAAGCCATTAGCAGAGGAAGCCTGCAAACCACAAGCTGTCAAGACTGGCAAAGTGTCAGGGAAGCACAACCCCCTGGCTCGTTCCGCTCTCACACTCTCCCCTTGGCACCTGCAGTCACCTCTCAGTGACAGGGAGGTAGACTGAAGGACTGCTGGCAAACTCTGCTCTGCTGGGTTTTTTCTGCTCTTATTAAGCATTTTACACAACTGTGAAAGCTGAAATAATGATCGAGAAAAAAAGCAAATGATAGTTCAGTGAAAGGAAGGCCATCAGAACTTGGGAACTAGGAAGAACAGGGTAAAGAAACAGAAGACGTAAAGCTTGCAATGCTATAAGAAAAGGCAGAGAATGAAGATGAACGAATGGTGATAGCTTGACACTGGTTTTGCCTACAAAGAGACAAAAATACTGTTCAGGAAACTGAAAATATTAACCACCCCTGCTCTCCAAAGGTCTGAGGCAGGCAAGCAACTCGTTAAGCTGCATTGTTAACTGCTGCAGCACCCCTCTCTGTGCAAGGGGCAGGGACAGGACTTTACCTGCTTTGTCACCAAACATGTTGTAACTCAGATCCAGAATTTCCACTTTGCTGTTTGCTGTGATGGCATCTGCTAAATACTTTGCTGCCTGATCATCAAAATCATTTCCTGAGAGCTGGAGGGACACAATCGTAGTATTTTCTAGAAGCATAGCGGAAAAGGCCTTAGCTCCTTCAACACCTAATTTGTTATCAGATAAATCAACAGCTGGGGAAAGAAAAAATATTATCAGATCATCAAATCAGATCATATCAGCACCTGATCTCTACACTGCAATGGCAGTAGTACTGCTAGACTTGGAAAATAAGAATTATGAACCTGGTCTTACGAAGTATTTTAGTAGGAACAACAGAACTTAATTTTTGAATTCACAACCTGTCCCAGAGATAGGCTCGTTCACATTTTGCCACATGAATATGGGACATGAGATTTAAGTGCTCCTTGTACATCTGTGCTTCCCACTCCAGGCACAACCTACACTCAGCTAAGTTACACCGGGTTTCTTGGTTCCTCGTCATGGTTTGAAAAAAAGAGTGTAGGCAGGGAGAGACAGCAAAGCTAAATGTAAAACAGGAATGGATGTGAAGGCAGACACTGAGATCCAAATATGAAAGTATGAAACTTCTCTGCCCACCTACATACAGAATTAATTTTCCTAGCACAGAAATAACAGAACCCTAAACCTCTTAATACCGAATCCAACCACTAGAGAACAAAAATAAGGAAATCCCATGTTAATGAGGGTTTCACAGGACTAAACGTGTCCCCTTCATCCATGCTAACTTCCCAACAAAGCCTATGGGTTGCTTTAGTTATACAAGTTGCGTTCTCAGCTGTCTAAACTGACCTTGTTCTTTCTGGATAAAATAGATCTTCAGTGCAGCAACCAGCGTGACTTACAGCGAAGTTCTGGCTGTATCCTAGCAGGGGCCTGCAGATTCAGACCCTGAAACAGGAGGTTAATGCAAGTGCTGGAAAATGCAACGCAAGAGACATGACAGAGGCTCCACGCAGAGCCATCCTGGGTCTCTGCTCGGCGCTCTTCACACAGAAGCAGAGGACAGTGACTCCTAGACTGTCTCTGCACGTAACAACCTCAGGCTTGGGACTTGTTAGTGCTTCTGGGTATGTGCTGGCACAACCAGCTGTATCCCACCAAACCGCCTTCACTGCATCTCAGCTCTGCGGAGGCAGCGCAGGACCCTGCCACGTGTAACCCACAACCCAGATAACCTGTCCACATATAACTGGGAGTTCCTACTTAAATTACAAACGGTGGGAACATCAATCCTGGAAAAGAAGGGGCTAAAACCATGATCTCCGGACACAACACAGCCTGACTGAGACTTAAATTCAGGAAGAGCTGCTCTGCTTCTGCTCCCTGTACCTGTAGTATCTGTAGTCCAATACTACAGAGGTATCAGAGATGTGAAATGTCCCTGGGAAGAGCAGATGTGTGCCGATGCTAGAACAGAGGCTTGCAGGTTCACTCTAGATGAGCTTCTCTTCCACCTATCCCTGCCTAGAAGCCCTGTCTTCTTAGATGCCAGTCGTGCAAATTCAACTTACAAAGCCTTAACCATTTTTCACCACATCCTCTGAATAGTCTAAGTTTCAGGTGGATGTTCCTGATGCGCAGTCGAAGCAGAAAGGTGCTCTTTCTCCTGGCTTTCCAGCAGTTTGGCAGGAAAAACAGGAGTGGGCGGACTCCAGTTAGTGGCATCCTAACTTCACAAAAGTAAATGCTATTTAGGTGGAGAAAGGTGTCAAAGCAGCACAGTTTTAAACACTCACCACTCAAAGAGAACCCCAGCTCTGGTACCCTTTTCACACACACAGAGTCACTATGACAGCAGGACTGGTTAAATCCACAAAGAAGTCAGCACAATTTCCTCCTTTACAGCAACGCATCTCCCAGAGAACAGCAGACAAGAGAATACAAACCTGAAATGTAGCAGTTTTCTTTCAGCATCTCCGCAACTGCAGCTGCCCCTTCTCCCTGCAGCCAGTTGTCACTGAGGTCTAACATGAGGATAGAGGTATCGACCATCAAGGAAAGAGCTAAAGCCTTGGCACCCTGCAACAAAAAACAAACAAACAAACAAACAAACAAACAAAAATGGGTCATATATGGTTTCACTTGGTTCACAAAGCTCTTGTGAATGTTTCTGTTTCAGCTCCCCTTAGTCTGGTGGGGCACAGATTTCCCAAAGCCATCAGCAGAATTGTGCAAAAAGATTCCCCTTCCAAAATCATATACAGCTAGGCTAGAAAAGCAAACACTGAATGTGGTTTAATATATTTCATATATGTTATTAAGGAATTAACTTCTCCTTCCATAAAAATGATGAAAAATACTTCTGCTGCCAGTATTCATGACTCGGAGGAAAAGGAAAAGGTTCTGGCCCACTGTGCCTGATGATGTACACCTCTGGACATCACTCCTACCTGGCAGTCTGTGAGCACAGTCATAGTAAGCGCCCCTTTAGTTTACTTACGGTTGCTCTGAATCCCAGCCTCGACATTTAAGAAGCCTGTATTGCGCCAGTATCCTGATCTCTTGCCAGTGGGAATTCTTAATTTCAAAAACATTTACAACTAAACACAAGTATGGCAATGACCTTGTGATTACTCAACAGATACTGCAAACTCAAATTATTTTCTCCAGCCTTGGATATCAAACACAGGAAAATGGACTGGAAGGGACCTGAGAGAACTATTCCAGAAAAAATAAACTTAACAGAACAAAAGGGTTTATCACCAAAAATTAGTATGAAAGGCTGCACCCTTTTCATGGTCCAAACTACGTATTTCCAAAATGCCATGCCCCATGAAAACAGCTTTCTTGGGCGGGACTACCTCACATGAACCAATGCATGAATGTACAAAAGGTTTCTTTCTTCCTAAAAATATTAATTTAAGAAATGTGGAATGCCTCAGGGCAGACAGCACACTCTCAGGAAAAATTTGCAACCCAAGGGGGAAGGGGCGTAATGACCCACCTGCATGTCCTATCACCCCACCTCCCACCCCACGTCTGGGGAATGAGACTATTCACATTCCTGAGCTCTGCAAAACAACCTGCTGCCAAATCCAATCACCGAGCACCAAACCTAGTGCAGCATAACGCTGCCCCCTCACTGGTATCTGAACCGCCAGCGAGGCGGGCAGAGAAAGGTCCTTGACATGTTCTTGACATAGAAGTTGGGTTGCTCTGACACCCAAAGGAGTTTCAACAACAGTTTCGTTAGTGGGAAAGACAAAACTGAGAGTTTGGGGTGTCTGCACTGGTTGCTGGTTCTAGTGAGGGACCACAGCTAAGCAGGGTGACAGAGGGGACAGCCCCGGCTGGCTGACAGGGTTTGCAGCCCCTCTGACNCCCAGGCCACGGTGCCGCAGGCTGAGCGTGGGGCCCGGCCTGTGCCGCAGGAGGCCGGAGACCGGGGTCACGCCGCAGGCCCGGCACGCAGCCAGGTACCGGCACTCTCCCGCGGGGCCACCAGCGTCTTCCTCGCCTGCGGGGAAAGAGCGTTGGGGAGGGTTTCACCGAGTGCTCCCGCGGAGCGCCAGCGCCCGCCGCGTTGTTGCCGTTCCTCCACCGCCACCGCGGGGGCGGGGACGCGGCCTAGGCCAGGCCGCCGCCCCCCAGGCCCAGGCA
>VZSZ01000432.1:105694-117718 GCA_013398815.1 Ibidorhyncha struthersii | reverse complement strand
CAGCTCGGCGTGCTGGGTTACCTCCTCGGGTAGGGCGGTCCCCTCCCGCCGCGGCGAGCCGCCCGCCCGGCCCGGCCCTCCCGGAGGCGGTGAGGGCGGGCCGGGGGTTCTCTCAGCGCGTCTCTCCCCCCTCCCGCCCCTCCGCAGGTGGGTGCTGCTGGTGCGGAAGGGCTACCAGGGGACCGATCCTGCCCCCCGCGCCGCCGTGGTCACCAAGCTGAAGGGGGCGGCGNGGCGGCTGTGGGACGCGGCGGACTACGGTCGGCCCCCGCAGGTACGGCCCAGCCGCGCCCGGGGCGGGAGGGAAGGGCTTGGCAAAAAACTGTGGTAAAGCCCCCTGGGAAGGGAAAGGGGACGTGTGCGTTGTGAGTTATAAGGGGCAAAAAAAGAGAATTGGGGTGGTTGTTCAGCCGCTGAGGAGCGCGAGGGTGTAAATCCCCCGCTGAAGGCGCCTTCTTGCTTCTCAGGGAGAAAATGTGCTTTTTCTGGTGACCAACTTCATCGCGACAGCAAAGCAAGCCCAGGGCACCTGTCCCGAGGTAAGTGAGCCGCCCTGTTCCTTAGCCCGGAGCTGCGGTGGGGTTTGGTCTGTAAAGCCAGTGGGTGCTGCTGCTCTGTAGCTGTACAGGAACCCAGAAGAACCCAGTGCAAGAGCAGACAGAAGGGAAAAAATGATTTTTATTCCCAGCAACACTGACTGCCCTCATTCACATTGCTCCATAGATCTTACTCGCTCATTTGCACTTGCTCCGTCACACCTGCATGAACCAAGAGGTGTATCCAGGCAGTCTGGCCAGGATCGCTTGTGGTGACCAGAAGGACAAAGGACACGGTCTGTTGGGTCCTCACCAGCTCTCTGGGCTTCTTGAGGGATGGTGACACTGTGATCTTTACGGGCTTTCTCCTGCCTCTAGACAAGGGCTGCTCTGGGGAGGCTGAGCTGTGTTGCCCCGTTACAATACTATCTCTGCACTGAGCTGGCATCAGCACTGCCATCCCCAGCTAATACCTGTTGCCTGTGTTCCTTCTTGAGTCTCACGTTCTTGGTTTCTTGACTTGCTGCTCCTTGCTCCTGCTTCTGTTCTGCCACTTTTCCTAATGCTTTTACACACGCTCCATGGATACCTGTGCCATGTTTCCTTTATAACTCTCTGTGGCAGGACTAGTATCCTCTCCATCTTAGTATCCTGTTTTTAGGAGGAACGGAGCACAAGTTCTAGGTGGTTTCCCAGTAAGCCAACACTTAGTGGTCTATGTTCTGTGAGAGAAATCTTCCCTTTAAGGCTGGATTCAGGCCAAGTCGTCAAGTGAACTCTCCCAAGCTGGACCCTGCTTGGTGGACAGGAGCAAATGTCTTTTCAGCTAAGTCACTGCTGGCACCTTGTGCCCAAGCCAAGCACTGTTTGTCCTAATGGTCCCTTTGGCTTTTGCTGTGCCGTGCCCAGCCTGATCCTGCTTCCCAGCTCACTCTGTGCTGCAGGCTGCCGAGCTGGGCTGCTCTCCAAACGCAGCCCACAGGCTGTGCAAGAGGAGGAGCAACCCCAGTTTTGGGTCGGGGAAAATGGTACTAATGATCCCTCTTTAAAATGTTGAGAAGTCCTAAAGTACTGATAGCTGCAGGAACGTTCCCAGGGGAAGACACGTGCCATAGAGCATTTCAGGGCGCTCTCATGGGCATCTCTGGATGCTTATTTTTTGCAGTGTGCAAGCCAAGGATACAGAGAGAGGAGAGCATTTCATCCCATTACAGTGCTGTGGTGTGTCTGGGTGCCTGTCACAGCCTTCACCCAGTGCCGCTCTCCAGTAGCTTCTCAGTTCTTGGCTTTGGGGCTGTAGCTGACATTCATGTTTGGAAAGCTTTGAAGATTTAGCAGTGACAGCTTTTGACTTTGCAGGAGGTTCTGAATATTCTCAATTACCAAAGTATTCTGTGCTGGCAGACCAGGGAAAAGTCTGTCTGGGGCCTGAGGCAGCACCCGAAGACAAGATGGGTTGTTGTAGCAGTTGATGTCAGTGTTGAGCTCAGATCTGTGGCTGAGCTGTGACTTGCCTCCTAGGGAGGCCTTTCAATGTTGATTTCAAATACATCGAGTGGCTGGAAACCCTCTCCCTCTATTTGCAAGGAGCTTTGAAGGTTAATGAAGATGATCAAAATAGACTTGGAGCCAGGAGGCATTAGCTGGACAGTGCATCCACTCTCTCCAGATGCAAGCTCTCAGGCTAAGGGACCATTTCACTTAAATTATGGTCTTTAGCACATCCAGCTGTGGTCAGCTCTTGCAGGTCCAGATGCTGCTGATGGATGCGCACATGAGCGGCACTGGTCCCAGCCCCAGGCAGCACAGGACCGTGTCCTAAAGGGATGAGTGAGCTGTTAGATTTTGGAGGAAGCCTCATCCTTCTTTGATCCCATGTGATGCTACTGGTGGTTTGCTCTCCAAGAAGGTTCACTTTGCGTCCCGACCCTTGCTATGTGGCTGCATAGCTGTCGAGGGCTGGGAATCAGCAATTCTTTCTGGTAAGATTATAGTCTTTTTCTAGTCATGTATTTGTGACTACAGAAAGTAAATATAAACCTTTCAGCTGTGAGGTTCCAAGAGCTTATGCAGACATCTCTGCTGTTAATATAAGCACATCTTTGCTGTCCCTGTTTGAAATCACTGCTCTCCCAGGAAGTACAAACTCTGAGCAGCGTCTGAGCTCTGCTGTGAGCACTCTGGGGGGATGTCTTCTGAAAACATGTACTAGTTCACCTGCTTGTCAAGAAACCTGTTCTGAATGCTGCTGTGCCCGTATTCCTGTCCTGTCCCAAACCTGCAGTTCTTGGGTAGGTTCCTAGAAAAAATTGTTCCTCCTAATTTTCCCAAACTTTTAGACCCTTACACAACCAAGATGCAGCAATGGTTTAGAGAGCTTTAGGAGCAGAGATCCAGGGCTCTTAACCGGGTCTAGATCTCCCTGCTTCTCCCACAATACACTTGTGGCACATGTATCCTGGTTTGGATCATGCCTGTGGAAAATGCCAGCACCAACAGATACTGGCAAGGCTCGTTTCCACTAAAAGGTGGTAGGGGAGGTTGAAGCCTTCTTGGCCAGGTTTTAGGGTTTCTGTAACGCCATCACAGACTTCAGTACCTGAATTTCTCACCAGCCTTTGCAGCTTGCGTGCCCTGGACACCCAGAAGTGTCTGTCTGCCAAGTGGCACTTGTCATGTGTCTTGTTGCCTGGACTTGGGAAGGGACTGACACACTCCTTTGGGTGTTGTCTGATTCCTTCTGGAGGCTGAATCCATGACATCTGAGTTGAACCCAGGACAACAAAGTGCTCTCATAAGTGTTTATTACAGCATTGCAGGTGGGTCCTGCAAGCTATGAGTGGGCCATCAGTGGCCATGAGGGGCGTGAATCCAGTAGCCACCCCTCTCCAGCAGTCAGACAGGACTCCCTGGTCCCTCCGGTAGTTCTGCAGGCTTGCCCTTAGACACCTACCCTTGTTCCCAGGTTCCTTCACCTCATTACTGGCTCATTTGGCCCGATGTTGGCTGTGAATCACTCATTCATGTGCACACCTGCACTTGCTGTAGCTGGTGGCACCCAGGCACATGGACCTCTGTGACCAGTGGTCCTGCTCCAGCTTCTGGCATTTAGACCCCCTTATGCAAATGCAGAATAGAGCTTCTCACCCAGGAAAATAGTTAGAAATGGAATTTAGTCCGAAGACAGGTCAGGCTGTGCTGATGAGGTACAGGGCAGCTCTTTACATACAACTGGTCCTTTGCATCCTTTTATCCCTCTATTTTCCAATGTTTGTTCCTTCTCAGCTCGCATAGATCCCTTCCTTGCCATGCCTTTTATTCCTCCCCTAAACATCTTATCTCCTAAATGTCCTGTGGAATCCCAAAATGCTCTTCTGCATCCCGTAAATGATTCCCATACCGCTAGGCAGTGCGTGTCCCTGTCCCCCAGCCCAAAGGTGCTTCAGAGGGCAGTTTCTCTCAGCTTGTTATGGCGGGTTTCACACCTGGAACAAGGGGCTGAGGCTGTCNGGCACACCCCCACTTCTGACTCCGTAACTGGTGTTTCTCCACCTGCCTTTGGGCCTCCGTGCCCCTCTGAGCTTGGGGAGTTGGGTTTCTGATGGGCTGGTGACTCCTGCAATGGCCTGGGAGTAGCTGGGGGAAGGTGTTACTCGTGTTCTCCCACCTGCCATCATCTCTCTCTATTTGAATAGGAGCTTTTTGCTGCTCCTAGCAATCAGGTGGGTCCAGAGTGAGGGTGAAGCTTTCCACGTCTTGTAAAACTTGTGTTATGTTGTATTTAGGGTCTCTTCAGTCCTTCCCCAGGGAAATTGTGGTGTTGATTTACAAAGTGCTTAATGGGCTCTGCCATTAAGGCCCTCCCAGACCCAAACTGTACTTGTTCCCAGTCCCAGCTGAAAGGTCCAAGCGAGCTCCTGAGGCTTCCTCTGCTGCCAAGGCAGAGGAGGTGAGTGCCCCAGAGACTGTGGAGACAGGCGGGAAGGATTGCCCCTCAGAGATGCCTCTCTCCTCGCTGGCTGGAGGCTGCCCAGGTTCTGGCCATGGCGGATGTCTTCCGTAAGCACTTGGGACGTGCTTGTAGAGACAGGAGCAGCAGTGCAGAAATGTGGGTGAGTGACCATGTGGCCTCAGGTGGCTGCGCAGTGCAGTAACAACGCTTTTCTGTTTCTCTCAGAGCCCTTCTATTCTTGACGCGATGTGCACAGAAGATGCAGACTGTCCCATGGGAAACCCAGTGGTTGGTGGCAATGGTACTGCATGTTTTGCTAAAAAAAGCTCATAAAATCATTTAATTCCCCGTGTTTGGTAGCAAACAGATCCACAAAGGTGCCTGATTGCCTGAGCTGAGTGCTTTTTATAAGTGTGCACAGAAGTGTTCTCCAGCCATTTATTCTTGGCAAAACCTTACAGTGACCTGTCACGGCTAGATGAGCAGGTGCTGCAGGCACAAGGTGCTGTCACAGCAAATACGGAGGTGCTTTGTTTCTGATACTGGCTGCCGGAATTGAAACCGGTGTGCTGTGTGATTGACAGGTTTTCCTTTTGTAATAAAACCTGGCTTTTATTTCACGCTGATGAATATTAGCAGCCTGTGTGAGTTCAGCTGGAAAAAGGGTACTTCAGCTGTAGGAGGTCAGCTGCCAAAACTTTGCATATGGGATTGCCCCAGCTCATCGTGTTCCCAGCTGGGGAGCGGGTGGCTTCAGCAGCCACAGGGCGGGAGAGGCTGCGCTGGACAGATGGGCGCTGACAGCAGCAAGCAGCTTCTTGTTTTTGTAAAATAGCCCCCGTCGTTCGGCCTTGAGGGAAGGTTTCACAGGGAAGTTGTTGGGTGAGGAAAACACTGAAGATGATCCCAGGATCATCTTTGTGGTTCAGGTTTTGAGAAGGCCAGAACAAGCCGGTGGCCAGGGCACTATCCCAGGAGGGAAGCCGCAGAGAAGACGTTCTGAAAAGAAATAGTAAATGATATACACTGTCTCATTTCTAGGGATAAAAACTGGGAAATGCATGATGTTCAACACCACCCATTCCACCTGTGAGATCTATGGCTGGTGTCCTGTGGAGAACAACACGCTGCCTGGGTAAGGCACAGATTAAGGAGGCAGCAGGCTTTGAGAGCTCTGGTTCCTTCCCTCTGTGCTCTGTGTAACCAGGGGCCTGATCATACTTGCCTGAGAGGCAGCCAGGCTGAGGGAGATCTTTCACATTGATCTACCAGTTGGTTGAGGCCAGAGAACTTCATGCAAGAGCATTTCTTGCAACTGTCCATTGTAGCCAAAGTCCCAGGATCATGGAAGAGACTGCAGGGTGACGGGAATGGGGACGTGTCTTGGCCGCTGTGCAAAATTTGAGTTTGGTGGTGGTTGTTTTCCAGGAAACCTCTTCTGGCTGAGGCGGAGAATTTCACTCTTTTTATAAAAAATACTGTCCACTTCACCAAATTTAACTTCTCCAAGTAAGTATGAGACTCCTCCAGCCGGACTGTGCGTGCAGCCTAGTCCAGCCTCTGTGCTGAGCTTGTCTGTCATGGGGCTGAGCAGCTGAGGCCTCCAAGAAGCCATGTGCCATCCAGGACGGGTGGTGGCTCGGGCAGTTGTGGTTCAGGATAGTGTTTTCAGGAGAACGCCGGTCGCTTCAGCAGCACCTGCGTTTGCAGATGTAAGAGCAGTGGGGTGGGGAGCCCTCAGAGAGAGAGACTGGTGTCCGTCTGCCTGTCTAGAGCACCGCAGACAGAGCCGGACAAGGCCAGTCATTGCCAAGGTCTCATTTTATGCCATATATTTTTGCATTTTAGTCCCTGCAAAATGGTTTCACAGAGGCCCAGTGAAGGGCTGCACTGGCCTGCGCGCCCCAGGCATGCTGATTCTGCTGCCTTACCCTGGTAGGCGACAAGGCTTGGGGCTGCTGGGCTGCCCCGCTATTGCCCCTAGAGCGGCAACTCAAGCTGGGTCATTGCATCTCACAGCGGTGGGAGCTTAGTGCTGGGGAAGAAGAGAGAAGCACAAAGGCAGAGGTGGAGGAGAGGAGCTGGGAGGGGAAGGACCATGGCGGACGCTGTAACGGATGATAACTCCACATGTGATTCCTCTGGGCTGCTTCCCCTCCACCCTCTCTCCAACTGAGGCTTTAGGAGAGGCAATGACTGTCTGCCCCCGAAGCAGGAGCATTAGTGGTCCCATACCAGTGGGAAAGTCTCCTTTTCAGTCCTGCAGCAGGGCTCCCTGACCTCCACTCATCACAGCTCCCCCTCTCTCCCTCCTGTCTCAGGTGCAATACTCTGCAAACCAGTGACCCCACCTATTTCAAGAGCTGCACGTATGATCCGTTCTTCAATCCCTTCTGCCCCGTCTTCCGTGTCGGTGACATGGTGGAGGCAGCTGGAGAGACCTTTGGAGACCTTGCGCTGCTGGTACTTGTTTTTCTAAAAGTACAGAAGATGACTCCAAATTCCCCAAGGATGTGGGCAGGGGTGAGGGACAGGACTGACCCCTGAAATGCTAAGGGAATGTGTGATCTGTGAACGTCTGAACAGTAAAGAACTCAGCAAATCTCTGATCCCATGCTTCTCCTGGAATAAAATGTGTTTTTCAGGGGGGGAACATTGGAGTTCGCATCGAGTGGGACTGTGACCTGGATCACCCCCCTGCCCAGTGCCAGCCGCAGTACTCCTTCAGCCTGCAGGACAGGAGGTACAATTTTAGGTGAGGATGTTGGGACAGCGGCCACACGAGCCTGTGGGTTGAGCACACGGCAGTGGTTCGAGATCTCAGTTTTCCTGAGTGATGCTCTGAAAGGAGTAGTGGGGACGTAGTAAATTAAGCGCAGGGTCTGTCAGTACTGGGGTGTCGTGGTAGTTCCCACACCTTGTCACTCTCCTCTCTTTGGAACTGCAAGGCATTACCTGCTGGCGGGCAGGGACGTGTGGCTGTCCATGCCCGTGCTGAGCCTGAACTGGACACATTGGGAGTTGTGTGCTCCCAGTGACCCCACACTGGGTGCTGAGTGGATGCTGATGCCCCCTGCTGATGCCAAGCCAGTGAGTCACGGCAGCACGTGCATCGCTGTGCAGGAGGACACAAAGTGTGCGCAGGCACATGGTAGGCCCAGCAATCATACAGCACCAGCAGCCCTCTTCCCTCGCTGCCTGCGCAGAGCTGCTGTGGCTTTCTGAGCTGAGTCTAATGTCTCCTGCAGAACTGCCTCCTACTACTGGGACTCCCAGCGGCGGCTCTACCGGAACCTGCTGAAGCTTTACGGCATCCGCTTCGAAATCTCCGTGCACGGCCAGGTACCGTCTCCTCTGCAGACCCCGCATGTGCAGTCCTGGCAGCCTTGTCACCGGGGCTGACTCCTCACACCGCTCCCTGCTGCTCTCCTGCAGCCAGCCCCATGGCTTCCTGCTGGCGTCGCTTCTCCCCACCTTGGTGAGCTCTTCACCTCTTTCCGGAGTTTTCCAAGCAGAGCAGGAAAAAATGGTCTCTCCCATTTAAAGAGAAACTTCATGGTAATGCCCTGAGCAGGGAGGCTTCCCTCGTTGAGGATCTGATGTGGGTGTTGTGAAGTGCTGGGCCCTGTAGGCCAGGTGAGCTCGTCTGGGCAGAGGGCCTGTGGGCATCCTTGAGGGTCAGGTGGTGGGAGCACCCTGGCAAAGATCAACCTGAACTTTTCTGAACCTGGACAATTAATCCCTTGATTAATTGTACCCTTGGGGAGAAAAGGCATGGGCATGGCTGATGCTACTTTGTGCAGCATCACTGACAAACTCAGTACTCAACTGTGCAAGGTGGAGCCTGTGCTGAGGGGACTTGCCACACTGAGAGATGTCCACAGCTGGGTCTGTGCTTAGCAGTGGGCTTTTCGCCTGAAGAGGGTGAAACATGTAGTGCAGGACAGGGTGCACCACTTCTGGGTAGTGAGACCAGGCGTAGGAGGTGTGGAGCAGGAGGGAATAGCCAGGAGAGAGACGGGAACCCCAAAGTCTCTTTCCTCAGATACCAGACTCATTTGAGCAGAGGGACGCATCGCACCAGGGCTGTGTTTGCAGTTCGCTGGGATGTAGTTCTGTGGGTGGCAGCAGGAGAGAAGCTCCTGCCATGCCTGCAAGGAGTAGGTGGGTCACAGTAACCTGAGCTGCCACAATCCCTTCTTTGACAGCCAAAGGGGTCTTGGGTCAAGGCGATAGCAGTCAGGTTCCTACAGCTGGGCATGGAGAAATGGTCCCTGTTTCCTCCAGCGCCTCCCTGGCTTTAAGCAAACTGGCCAGCAGGGCTTGTCCCACAACCCTCTCACCACTTTCCACCCACTGTCTTCCCCCTCCACCCACTGTTTCTCACCAGGCTGGGAAGTTCAACATAATTCCTGCTGCTGTGAGCTTCGGCACTGGCATCGCATTCTTTGGTGCCGTGAGTACTCCAGATACACTCTTTCTCTCCGATCCATGGGTTGGGATTTGCCACTCATTTGTTGTTTCCCCTGCCTCCCTGGCCACAAGGCTTCCTGGGTGCCTGCCAGCCCGGAAGGGGACATTGTCTGGCAGGGTGTTAGCTCTCATTTTACTGTTTGCGATCGTTAGCAGTAACGACACTGCCGGATCAAGGATCCTGAGCACTTTCAGGGGTGCATCTCATGGAAACCGGGTGTCTGTGTTGTCCCTGGGAAGGTGCATTGCTGGGGTGGTGCCGGCTAGTCTGTTCCAGCTGCCTCGGCCCACAGGAGAGAGCACCTCCTCGTTGTGTTTCTCCTCTGACTCTAAAGTGAGCCAAGGTCTGGCTCCAGCATGGACATGGTGTTGTGGTCAGCGAGACGGGGCAGTCCCTTGTAGAGCACTTCTGTGGCTCTTCCCTTTCAGCAGAGTAACGAGGAGCCTGGGCTCCCCCACTTGCCCCCTCTTTCCTCCTTGGACGTGCTCATCCCAGTCCCTTATGTGGCTGGGATGGCGTCTCTCCACTGGAGCAGCTGTCACCCTGCGTCCCAGAATCACAGAATGGTTGGGGTTGGAAGGGACCCCTGGAGATCATCTACTCTGCCCCCCCTACCAAAGCAGGGTCACCCAGAGGATGTTGGACGTGATCACGTCCAGGTGGGTTTGAAATCTCTTCAGAGATCTTCTGTGCCCGTGCTCTGCCACCCTCAAAGTAGTTCCAGTAGTTCCTTCTCTTTCTTCAGTTCTGGGGAGCCCAGAACTGGACACGGTACTCCAGATGTGGCCTCACCAGGGCAGAGTAGAAGTGGAGGATGACCTCCCTCGGCCTGCTGGCCATGCTCTTCCTAATGCACCCCAGGATGCCATTGGCCTTCTTGGCCACCGTGGCACATTGCTGGCTCATGGGCAACTTGTCCACCAGGACCAGCCCAGATGATCACGTCTAACCTCCTGTGCAGCTAATGGGAGCAGGTTGGGTCAGAGAGGACCTGGTGGAGCTGCTGGGGTGGCCTGGGCCAGAGGCAGGTCAGGCTCAGTGTCCCCAGCACTGGCCAGGTGCTGGAGTTCGGCCCGCAGTCGACTGCAGGGCTTGGTGGGAGCCGGGGCAGAGGGCCTGGTGCTCCTGCAGGAAGTTTTGCTGCTGACTGCCCTGCTGCGTTTGTCTGTCTCCAGGCCACGGTGGTCTGTGACCTGGTCCTGCTCTACCTGGATGCGAAGGCTGACTTCTATTGGAAGGAGAAGTTTGAGGAGGTAAGGATGGGGCCACCTTGGAGAGATGAGGTTGGAGTGAAGTTTTGCAAGCGGATTTAATAATTTCCTGCCCCTCGGTTAAAACTCACTTCGCGAGGTCTGGGAAAACCCTGATGGAGCAGTTCTTAGTTTTCGACTCTTGGGCTTGGTGGTTGGTCTGAACTGAACCTGACAGAGATTAAACTCTTACAAGTTTAATGATGACGGGCAGCAGAGTGGAAGAGAGGGACCCAGCTGGTGCCTGGACTGCAGGGAAGGCTGTACCACCACCTCAACTACCGTGAGACAACACAGAGCCCCTGAGGGCACCTTACGGTAGAAACCTCACCCTGCTCCATGTTTATTCACCCTCTTCCAAACTGAATCTGGCTGCACTCCCTGTGGAGAGAGGGCAGCTCTTCAGAGCACGTCCTGCCGCTGTGTTGGCGGTGACGCCACAGTTTGGTGATGGAGTTTATTGTCATGTGCAGTTCCCGCTTTGGCGCTGCCTGGCCCTGGTGATGGCCCTGGTGAATTGGGGAGGGGCAGGGTGGGGGTTGGGAGGTCCCCGCAGAGCAGGAGAGCTGCCAGCCCCAGCTCAGGTCACAGAATGGTGGGGGTTGGAAGTGACCTCTGGAGCTCATCCAGTCCAAACCCCCTGCCAGAGCAGGGTCACCTCCAGCAGGTCGCACAGGATGGCATCCAGACGGGTTTGGAATGTCTCCAGAGTGGGAGACTCCCTCACCTCTCTGGGCAGCCTGTGCCAGTGCTCTGCCGCCCTCAAAGGAAAGAAGTTCCTCATCTTTGGCTTTATCTGGCCAAGTCTTGGAAACCTCAGGACAGAGATCCCCCAGCTCCCGGTGGGCTGCACCATCCTACTGGGGTGGGGGGGTGGGGAATGTTGTTCCTAATGATTGATCTCAAATCACAACTGGCGTGGGGGGTCTCAAGCAGTGCATCCATCGCATGGGACGGTGGAGAGCAGTGCAGGACCTGCCTGGGCTGTCCCCTTGTCTCTACTATACTAAGATGCTCCTGCTCATTTCACAGGCGAAACCCCCTAAAGGTAAGACTGAGCCCTCAGCTTAGGGACATCAGGAATTCTCCACCACAAGTGCCCTTCACTCCGGAGTGAACTCCAGGTAGATGTGATGGCATGGAGGTGGCCCAGTTCTCCTGGCCTGAGTGTGTGCTGCTGGGGTTAGGGTCTGCCTTTCCTGGAGAAAAACACTTGCATCAGCAGAAGTTCTTGGCTCCTGGAACACAAAGCCATCCCAGGCGCAGCTCCCAGCACTGACCGGCCGGCGAGCAAGCAGAGCCGTGCTGCGGGAACCAGAGCTTGCTGGGAAGCGGCTGCCCACGCTTAGCACCAGAGGCTTAAAGCACTTTGCACTTCACGTTCCAGATGGTGCTGGGCCTTGATTTCCCACGGCAAACGGGGGTGGAACGAAATAAAGCTGTTCAGAAAGCAGAAGGTGGCTCTGCTTTGGCTCAAGCCCCAGGGGAGGGTTGCGAAGGTTTTGTGGTGCCAGGCTCGCACCTCGCAGCGCCCTGTGTGCTTCCAGCTGGGATGGCTTCACACGAGCATCCCAGATCCTTGGGGGAGCTCCTCAGGGAGCCCCAGGGCTGCCCCCCGCCGTGCCCCCCGTTGGCTCTGCACAGGGAGGGTTTAAGAGCTNTGGGGTGACCCTGAGCAGTTCGGAGGTGTTGAGCCCTGGGTGCAGGGCAGGGACGGGCTGGGCCTGTGCCCATGGGGTGCTCCCGGAACCCCGCGAGCTGCCCTGCTCAAAAACACGGTGTGTGGAGGCACAGTGGGGTCTGAGCACCGTT
>VZSZ01000432.1:94463-105590 GCA_013398815.1 Ibidorhyncha struthersii | reverse complement strand
CCTGCCCCGGGCGTCCCCCGCCACCCTCCCTGAACTGCCGCAGGTAGAACTGTGCCGCCAGCTGCTTGGTCATGGTCTTCAGTGCAAGGAAGGCAGCCGCCATCTCGGCGAGGAGGAAAGCCAGGAAAAGGCTGTGCACGGCCATCTCCAGCGGCAGGCAGATGACGTGGCTGTCCGTCAGCAGGAAGAGCAGGAGCGGGAGCTGGATCANAGAGGAGGAGGAACCCGGCCAGCTCGGGCACCTGTGGGAGCAGAGGCCGGCAGTGGGGTGGGGGGGCCCTCTCTGCCCCAGGAGCTCCCTGCATCGGCCACTCTGGGTGCTGGGGACATCCCTGCCACGTGGAGCTGTGGCTGGACGTGGTCAGATGCTGTCAAGCGCAGTGCTGCAGCATCTCACCCACAGTGTGGACGCATGCAACAGGAGAGCGAGTGGGTCCCCTTAGCCCCCTACCTCCCGATTCTGCCTGCACCTGCGATTCCCTGCCAGGGCAGCTCCAGGCAGGACTCCAGGAGGAGCGGGCAGCGATGGGCACTCGGGTCCTGAGCCAGGGGACAGCCAGCGTAGCCGCAGCCCCCCCCAGCAGGGCCATCCCTCACCGAGCACAGGGGACTTGAGGCCAGGGTGGAGAGAGGGCACTTACCTTCTCCTGCAGGTTCCCCACGTAGCCCAGGTAGAGGCGGGAGCCCTCAGCCAGGGTGAGGATGAGGAAGGCAGTGACCAGCAGGAACTGGTAGTGCTGAGGCAGCAGGTGGTACTGTAACGGGGGCACAGCCTCGTCCCAGCCACCCCCTGTGCCCCGCACCCAGTTTCCCATCCCCTGTGCACCATCCCCTGTTCCCTGTGCCCACCTACCGGTCCCCTTTGCCCCGTGCCCCGCTCCCCGTGCTCTGTGCCCTGTTCCCTGTGACCCATGCCCAGCTCTCTGTGCCCTGCTCCCCGTGCCCCGTGTCCAACGCCCAGTGCTCTGCCAGCTCCCACCTGTGCTGGTGCCCAGCCCTGCCCACTCTGCCCTCCCAGTTTAACTTTCCCTGCCTGGAAAGGTCAGTGGTTTTTCTCAGTTTTCATTTTCAGGACCCAGGGGTGAGCCATCTTGTCTTGTGGGGGACAGGGCATGTTGCTCGTGTGTGTGGGCACCCATTAATTTAGAAGACCCTTCCCGCTCACGCATGCCCAGGGAGGTCGGGCAGGAGCAGGCTCAGCCCTCACCGCCCCCTCCCCCCCCATATGCACCACGGGATGGTACCTTCAGCTGCAGCATCATCCCCTCGGCCAGAAACCAGACAGGGAAGTAGTAGACGTTGAAGTAGAGCATCATCTGGAGGGGCAGGCTGGCCAGCACCTCGTGGGCTAGGCAGGGCAGGCAGGGTGGGCTGGGCTGCCCCGAGNACCCTCTGCCTCGCAGCCCGCGGAGGGGAAAGCGATGGCCCCCGCCATGCCTGGGGGGGATGGCTGGGTGGCAAGAGTGGCTGTTTGCACTAAATGCACTTATTTTTGCTCCGCCTCATCGATGGGTGGGCACGGGGACCCTTCGGGTGCTCCTGGCTCAGAGGCACCGGGGTGCTTTGGTGATGTGCTGGGCAGGCTGAAGCAGCAGCGATCCCCCTCCCGCCCCAAAACCCCTCGGCCGCCGAGTCCCGCCGCCTGTACCTGNGGGCAGCACCGCTGTCCCGTGTCTTGTTGTTGATGAAGAGGGAGCCGCTGAACGCTGCCAAGCCCCAGCGGAGGTTGGGGGGCAGAGGGGTGTGCACAGCCATGACCGGCACCCGAGCCCTGCTCGCCCCAGCCCGGCTCAGGCAGGATTAGCCAGAAGGTAATTAACGGGATGACAGGTCGGGCTAATGCGCGGGGCCACCCGGCCATTGGCTCCTCGGGGACGGGGCTGCTGAGCCGGGAGGAGGATGTGGGGAATGAAAATTCCCTCCTGGGACACCAAGCCCATGCGGGAGCCGCAAGGATACAGAGCGTCTCCCACAGCAGCTTGTGGGGTGTACCCATCACGGTGATGGGGACGCGGTGGTGGCCCCAGCCTGTGCACCCCATAGGCAGCACTCTGCTCCGCTGCACCCTCTCCCAGACAGATTGTATCAATATAATTATTGCTCAAAACTCCCTGACGGATGAGGATGCCCAGGGAGGGGATAGTGTTCTTTGCCAGAAATGCTTCTTCAAAGCCTCCAGGCTCATGGACCATTTTACCCATCACCACGAGCTTCCCTGCTAACGGGCCACCCCCGTGGGTCTCCACGCCGCTTAGTGTCCCCAAGCCCCAGGGAGGGACAGTGTGTGCAAAAGGGTGGTTGAGCCAGAAGTGAATGGCAGGGAAAGGGGATGGTGCTCTGGGGCCTTCACGGTTAGTCCTACCCAACAGGCACCGTCTCATCTCATGATCTTCATCCTCCACCCTGTCCCAGAAGGTGCATCAGAGCAGCTGCTGCAAATATTGGGAGACAGTATTGTAAATTTGGTCCTTAAGGGCCAGGTGCTGGCAAGGGACATGAGAAACTAAATAAAAAGAGGATTCTTCTGCTTGATAAAGCCAAAATGAAGCTGCAGAGCTCATTGCCGTATGTTGCCAAAAAAAAAAACCCACCTGGGTCTGAAAGCCTGGTTAGACCAATGCACGACTGGCTGGAGTCCGTCAAGGGCTGCCACACACAAGGACCTCTCAAGGCAGGTCCATGCTCTGAGCACAGCTCAGGGTGCATGTCCTTTCTCCAGCTCTTCTGAGCAGCTGTGACACCACAGTGTGGTCCTGTGGCCCGGCCCAGGGCAGCCACTCCCCGTCCTTACATTACTGGTAAAAAAAAACCAAAACAAACTATGCAAAGTAGATTTCACAGAAAAATCTAACCAAGTGCAGAAAAAATACACCCTGCTACAAGCATTGGCCTGGTCTTAGAGAAGGACACTGAGCTAAAGGTGGACAATAGCTGAGCAGAAAGGCCCGTGAGGTCCTTCTGGTCTACTTGGCCATGCCTGTACAAGACATCTGAAGATGCCACTGGTGAGAAGACAGTCTCCACCGCATCAGGGAGGGCGTTTAACCACAGCCTGTAACACCGACCACCTCCCAGAAGTGACACCTGTCAGAAGTGACACTGGGAAGACTTGCCTGGAGATGGTTGGCCACCACCATTCAGCTGGGACCAGCTCGAGCCAAGACAAGGGCAGCCAACCATGGGACAGGGGGAACTGTGCCACTGTTCCTGTGCCACTGCGGGAAAAGAAGGCGGCAAAGCTATCTGTGTTGCCACGACCTCCTTGGGGGCTGTAAGAAGGAGCAAAGCAAGGAGTAAATGCCAGTACATGAAGAGGCAACGTTCACCCAAGTAACGTGCAAGGTGCAAGAGCAAGGACAGAGATGGACGGGGGAAGGGTGAGGCCATACTTAATGTCTGGGAAACCACCTTGTGAGGCGCAGTGATTTTTTTAACAAAGGCTTAGGGCCAGAGGGAAGTAAAAATAAACCCGTCACCTGGTGCAATGCTGCAATGAGGTGTCCAGAGGGGTTCTCGGGTGTGCAGGAAGGGAAGGTGTGCTGCGCCCAACATGTGGGTCCCTGGGTCCCAACACAGGGCAAGATGCGGGCAGGGTGACAGGCAAAGCCCAGCGGGAGCTAGTGGAGAGCTCAGGGTCTGGGAGCATCACACCTGCATGCGCAAGCCAGGTGAGCAACCTAGAAGATACCTGGGCAATCTGGTGAAGATAAATGTGATGGAGCAATGCAGCCGGGGATCACAAACAAGCTGCATACGCTCCAGCTGGGTTTAGCTAATGGTGCTCATTCCTGATGGGAACAGGCAGTTTCTTAAGAAGAGCTGGAAACTTTCTGTCCCGGCTGAAGGTTGCAAGATGTGCCTGGAGAAGTGGCAGAGGAGACAATGCAGCCTTGCCCAGCTCCAGGACATGCTCACAACCGGTCCACATTTGCCGAGGCACTGGACGAGGGGTCCTGGGTGCAACACCATCCCGCACCGGCGTGGAGGAGCAATGTCCGCAGGTCGGTGTCAGGATGCCCAGCTATGCCGGCAGCCCTGCCTGTGGCCCGGCACATGGCCTAAGGAAAGCCACGGTGGTGACAGGGCTTTCACATGTCGCAGGGTGATGTTCCCAGTCCCGGCTGAAACAGCTCCTCTGTAAAAAGGGGGAATGGGACTTGTTCCCCACACTGCAGCCGTAAGCCGGGGCAGAAGGTCTTTCCTCAGCCCCTGCATGGTATTCAGCTCCATGAACATGGAGGTGATGGCCACTGTGCACAGCTCATGCCCAGTACTGGATGAGGCCCCCGGCAGAGGTGAAGGAGTGAAAGGGCGTCTTCCTGAAAAATGAAGCGCCCTGCCGATCTGCCCGGGATGACTGTGGAGGATGCCAAGCCTTTGGGTGAGCAGGAAGATAGAGACCTTGGAAAAGCTGTGCTGAGGGAGCACGTGGAGTGCAGGAGCTCCCAGTCACCCAGTGTGGAAGATGTGCCGGAGAACCCAGGGGAAAAACACAGAGCTCCCGGGGTTGCCACCATGTAGTGCCCCAGTGTCCCCAGGCACCCCCAGCTGGGTCCCCTGGGGAGCTGCCAAAGCAGAGTCCGACCATCCCACCAGCGAGACACGGGATGCAAAGCCACACCTCCGCGGCGAGTGTGCAGAGCTGGGGCCGGGCAGCTGCTTCCATCGGGGACCGTGTGCGGCCCACCCCCAGGACACCAGGAGCTGAGCAGCCCCGGCCGCCTCTGCCCTCAGACAAAGCCCTCACCCACGCTGCATTGGGGATGGGGACACTGACATTTGGCTTTTGGGACCTAAGATGAGACTTGCAAGTTCACATCCCTTTGTGGATCCAGAAGAGGATCCTGTTCATCACTGCATGCTGGAGCATGCACGTCCCTGCCTACCGTCCCCTCTGGTCACGCCACCTGGGAAAAACCTTGCAGTCAAACCAGAAGAGACCAACCAGAGACGTGACAGATGACTGGTGATGTTTCTACCCAGCAAAGATCGCAAAGTCTGAAAATAAATACAGGTGAGCTGGACACAAGTGGGAAGCCTCCACAGAAGAGGTGCTCGCACCACCCGGCTGACCTGCAGAGGTGACCTAAGGCCTTGGAAGGAATCAGAGATGATCCAGATCTCAAGGACAGTACTTCTTTAATTCATAGGGGGTGAATGAAATTAAAAATATAAATCCTCTTGCTTTGGGCTTATGGTAAAACACTGATTTGGGGGGAAGAAACCTCCCTCAGGATGGAGAGCACTGGAGGCTCTCCAAGGTGGGGTTCTTGTCCCCTGGCTCTGCTGGGCTGATGGACATGGGGCTGTGGGCTGGATAAGGCTCCCCTTCCAGCAAGGAGCAGAAAACACGACAGCAGAGCACCGACATAGAAAGCCGAGATGAGAAATACAGCCTTGTCAGTGGGCGACAGGAGGAATGAGCGAGGAAGGCCAGAGGACAGCCAGAAATACCCCTCCAGCTACTTTTGCTTCAGTAACATCTCAGCAGCAGCACTAATCCCACAATAATCGTTAAAGAGAGAGACACCACAAGGCTGGCTGGAAGGACGGCCGCCAAGCCCAGGGACTGCAGTCTGGCTGCCACACCTCTCCAGGGAGCCCCCGCTCCACACCCGGGGACTGACAGAGAGCTGCCCAAGCCCAAACTGAGCCCCGAGAGACGGGGAGCAGCGCTGCAGCCCCTCATCTGCTCTGGGACGGGGAGATGCTGCCGGTGCTGGGACCGATGAGTTCCAGAGCCCTCAGCTTGGGCAGGGAGGGGGCTGGACAGGGCGACCAGTCTGGAGAAGGGACAATGAGAAACACAAAGACATGGAGACCACCCGGCGTGACCCCATCTCCCTGCCAGCCCCCAGGTGCTCCCTGGGGTGGGAGGGCACGGGGAGAGCCGTGGCAAGCGCTGTAGCCATACAGAGAGGGAGCAGATGTCGGGCTCTGCGGGGATGTGCATCGGAGCTCTGCCGGGAGTGAAGAGGATTTGGGAAGGGGCAACGTGCTCGAAAGCACAGGGAGCACCGAAAGGCGCTCGCACTGTTTACAGGGGGGAGGGACGTGCTCAGAGCAGAACCATCTGGGGACCCCCCAGCCTGTCGGCAGCATCCGCAGCCGCGAGGTGCCTGTGCCCGCTGCCACTGCCAAACCCCGCTCTCTCTGGGGGCTGCTTTTCCAGCATCCCACGGGAATTGCAACAGCAGACCCCCAGCCTGGTGGGCACAGGGGCAGAGGAGCCGTCAGCAGTCTGCTGGGAAGGTAAGTGCGCAGTGACAGGCGCCGTGTTCATCCAGGTCTCAAAGGGAAATGACTCAGCCACGGTGTCTCCGCTTGTCTGTGGAGCTGCCATCCCGTCTCCCCACAGCGAGCACGGCATCAGGAGAGCGCAGCCACCCAGCGGCGTTAGGAACCTTTCCCAGTTAGCCAGGACATATCTCCAGTCCTAAAAAAGAGAAAAAACCCGCAGCGCTGTGAGGTGTTTCCCAGCGTGCGCAAGCAAATGTGCTCAGCGTGCCTGAGCACTGCCCTCAGCGCTAGCCCGGTCATCGGTCCCCATCCCAACACCCCTGCTGCTCTGCGCAGAGGCACAGCCAGCCTGGGCAGGATGGCAGCACCCCTTCCTCCGCCCTCACTCACATGCCACTATCCAAAAACTCATTTGCAGATCCTCAGTTCCATGTAAAACTGAGTTCAAAGAGTATCTTTTTAACTTAAAACAAGCCCTTCTGGCATTCAGCTGAAAATTCACGGAAAGCCACCGAACAGCAGGGTCCTGGCCAAAAGGCAGCTGCGTGTTCCCGGCAGATCTGCGCACCAGCACCCTGCAAAGGTGACGTAGCAGCCGTGCCCACCCCCGCTTTGGCTCCCGCCACCCACAGCCCCACCACCCAGCAGTGGCATCACCCCTGGCGGGGGTTGCAAAACAAGGATGCAGCCTTAACCAGTGTCCCCGCACAGGAATTAGCGCTGTGGCCCAAGCAGAGGGCTGGCTGTCCCTCCTGCCAGCCCCTCACGCCCAGTGCACCCGTGACCCCAAACCAAACGTACTTGCCGTGACGGACAAACAGCCTAAAAGGTGCGAAAGCAGCAGGAGACAGAGAGAGAAAAGATATTCAGGTTTACGTGGTCTGGCTTCTTCCAGGCTCATTGAGCCCCACCACAGGGGGCCAGCAGCTCCCCCCACCACCAGGCTGCCCATGAGATGCCGCCTACCTCCCAGCTGCAAACTGGGCGGCCAGCAACCATTTCCTGATGTACTGGAGATGATGGACACAACCCTGCCCTGGTCACTGCTGGCTGGACCCTCAACATGCTCCTCATCCCAGAGGTGCCCGGAGCTGGCTCGAGGCTACCCGGGGGCTGCAAGATCTTCTCTCCCCCAGCTTTTGATAAAGTCTGCTTTTATTCCAGATGTGGAAACACCCCAGCGACAGGGATCCACATTCCCCTCCTCAGCTCTGATTCCCACTCTAAAGGCTCCTTCCTGGCTGTTATCACCTTCCGGCACAGCGTGTTCTGCACCCACCCTCTGTGTGCAGGGGTACGCTCTTTCCTGTGCAAAGTCTTAAAAACAAAGCAAAGGGAGAAAAATGCACTTTGCCTATGAGTTATGCCCGATGAACCGGAGGCTGAGACACTGAGGGCCGGTGTCCCAGTGCCGCGAGCTCTCCAGGCTTTGCTCTTGCAGAGGGTTGTGCACAGGCAGCGCACCCAGCCCTTCTCTGCGGGTCCCCTTGAGAGACTGAGTGCCATGGGGCACCCCAGAATCAGGCAGTGCTGCCTCGGTGACATGCCAGCGTCCAGTGGCAGTGAGCACCACTGTTCCTTCAAGTCTGTGCAAGGATTTGGATGCTGGTGTTTAAGACAAACCTCCTGGGGGGGGGATGCCAGACCTGGAGGCGGCTGGGAGGCAGCACTGGGGGGACGGAGTGATAGGGGCAGGGAGGTGCAAGATGGGTACGGAGTGGAAAACATCTGCCCAGTGCCCATCGACGTCCTGCCTCGGGGTGCTCAGCCCTGCCCTGCACCCCATGGCTGCGCTCAGCCCCTGCCCTGGCACTGCTGGTTCCCACAGTGTGTCTACTTACTCCACATCACGCTTTCGGATGGTCCTGCCGGCAGCCAGGACCTCAGCCACCTTGGACACGATAGGGTCGTAGTTCATGCTGGCCACAGCCACCACCTCGTCGCTCCTAAGGCCGGGCAGAGCAGAGTGGTTAGGGCAGCCCCGGGTGGCCACGGCTCCGTCACCCAAAAAGCAACATGCTGGAGAGAAGTGGGAAGCAAAGAGAAACACCCACTCCAGGGTCAGGACCCATCCCAAGGCGTGAGCACCACGGGGACTGTGCTAGCAGTGTGGGACAAGGGACAGGAGAGGGCTCAGAGCTGGCACTGTGGGCTGGCCCCACTGCGGTCTCACCGCTGCTCACATGCTGGCGTGGTGAGCATCACTAGAGTGCCCAGGGGATGGTGACAGCTCTGGGCACCCTGGCACCTGTGGGAAAACACCAGCAAAGGTGGATCTGATGGTGGATAAAAACCTGGAGATCAGCAAAGATCCCAGTGGTTGCTGCCATCTGGACAGGTGATCCCTGCACTGCTGCCCTGGTACCGAGGGAGCGGAGAAGCAGGTGGTCAGGATTTCCCTGTGGGACACTCGGTTGTGCTGCTCCACATCCCCTTCCTGACCCCCACCTCCAAGTCAGCAGAGCGCCCACCTCCAAGCCGCTCCACAAGCGTGCTCTTCCCAAAGCACCGGGACAGCTTGGGTGTCCAACACCAGGGTTCCATCAGCCCCAGTGATGAAACCCCTGTGTATATGGGATGTCCAGCAGCAGGTCCCAGTCTGTCTGACCCTCACCCACCAGTATGCCAATGCTGGTGGCACAACACAACCCCAAAGGCTGAATGGGAATCAAATGAAGCGGAAGGGAAGAGGATGTAAAAATGCTGGAGGAGCTTTGGCTAAAGGTCACAAGGCAAACAAGAAGGGCCCTTCTGCTTTGAGGTTTGCCGACGTCAACCTGAGCGTAAACCTTCAAAGACTGAATCCAGGAGATGACTCGTAAATAGGTAACTGAATAGACAAACAATGCAAAGATCAGAGAAGGTGCATGGGTAAGATATTAAACACGGGTGGTATTGTTGAGTAAGTCAAAGAGTACAAGCACCCAACAAATAAAGATCTGCTCTTCAATCCACTGCCAAGGAGCTTTGTGACCAACAGAGCAAGGAGCAGCTTGGAGGCAGGGGACAACACGTGCCTGATTCCTGGGTGGAGGAAAGCAGGAGCCATGTTACAGAATCACAGAATCCCAGACTGGTCAGGGTTGGAAGGGCCCTGTGGAGATCACCCAGTCCCACCTCTTGCCAGAGCAGGGTCACCTCCAGCAGTTGCACAGGACGGTGTCCTGGCGGGTTTGGAATGTCTCCAGAGTGGGAGACTTCACCACCTCTCTGGGCAGCCTGTGCCAGTGCTCTGCCACCCTCACAGGAAAGAAGTTCCTCCTCACGTTTAGATGGAACTTTCTATGTTCCAGTTTGTGCCTGTTACCTCTTGTCCTGTCACTGGGCACCACTGAAAAAAGACTGTTCCCATCCCCCTGGCACCCTCCCTTTCAGTATTGATAAGCATTGATAAGATCCCCCCTCAGTCTTCTTTTCTCTAGACTGAAAAGCCCCAAGTCCCTCAGCCTTTCCTCGTAAGGAAGATGCTCCAGTCCCCTGGTCCTCTTCGTAGCCCTTTGCTGGACCCTCTCCAGCAGCTCCCTGTCCTTCTTGAACCGGGGAGCCCAGAACTGGACACAATACTCAACACACAACACAATGTTTCAGAGGACACTTCATCTCTGTGGAGCCTTGGGAGCTGAAGTCACCTCTCATAGCTGTCCCACAAGGCCACAGGGTAGCTCCATCACAAAAGACTGTCTATTTCGAAAGACCCTGATTTCTCAATAAGCTCACCACAAACAAGGTCAGAAACAGAGCAGCGGTCTGATTTCCCCATCCCATGGGTGAGCACGGGTGTGCAGAGCAGACCAGTAGCCCAGAATCTTCTCTGGAGTCACCAGAGTTTGTCCACAACTTAGTCCACACCAGCCAGACCCACAGACAGACCGACACCAGCCACGCTCCAGCACAGGGTGCTGCTCCACAGGAATGGCTGCAGGAAGGGGGAGCTGCTCCATTGCCAGGAGCTCTAGAACAAGACTTGGATGCCATTGGAAATCCCATCTCAAGCATCCTTAGCTCCCTGCAGAGATGTGTACCTACAGCAGAGGGGATTTCTGATAGCCTGCAGCTCTTCCATCCATCAGACCAGGTGAGAATAAGGAGTTGATGAGCAATATATTCACACTGGAAAATAGGTGCCCGTGGCAGGCAGTGAGGATAATTAACCATCTGAGAAGATTATACGGCACACGTGTGTTCAGCTGAACTGCCTACTGGGGCTGTCATCTTTGGGGGCTGCTGCTGTGATTTAGAAGAGCTCTTCCCTTTCTGACCCTGCATCTTCTCTGTTGTGATGCTTGATGTCCCACCTGATGTAAATGAGGTCCTCCACAGGACCCCATTCCCTAGGGATGTAACCCCAATTATATGTGCAGGGACTCATGAGGGTTTTTTCACAGAAGACAGACCTTCCAAGGCCTTCCAAGACGCTTGCGGCAGTACCTGACGGCACTGCAGTGCGGATTCTCTCTGCTCCTGTTGCCCCAAGTTCAGAAACACAAACTGCCAATGGGAATGCCAGCCCATCATGAACCACAGCCTGGGGTGACCCTACAAGCGGTTGTTCCCATCACACAGGGCCTTGGCCTTGGCTACTTCACCATTGCTTGATGCCTCCAGTGCTCAGCACACAACAAAGGCTGAGGCTTCGGGACTCCGGGGAGGCTCTGGACTACCTTAACACCACACCACAAAGTCTTGAAGCATCAGTGGTTTCCTCTGCATTTGGTTTCCCGAGCACAGCCATCTCCCAGCTGGGAAACATGAAGTGGTTGGAGAGACCTATCCATCGAAACCAGAGGGAGATGTGCTGTTCCAAGGGAATGAATAACCAAGGCGCGGAAAGGAAAGGAAAGGCGCGGAAAGGAAAGGCGCGGAAAGGAAAGGCGCGGAAAGGAAAGG
>VZSZ01000432.1:59993-94398 GCA_013398815.1 Ibidorhyncha struthersii | reverse complement strand
AGGAAAGGAAAGGAAAGGAAAGGAAAGGAAAGGAAAGGAAAGGAAAGGAAAGGAAAGGAAAGGAAAGGAAGATGTAATCCCACCAACCACCCACCAGCTCAGCCTCAAGCCCAGCCAGTGTCCGACACGACCAACCGGGAAGGTGAATGCAGCCCAAACATTTCCATCTGCAAGACGTGGAGTAGCTGGTCCTTTTGTGAAATAACTCACGGGGCGCTGGTGAGCTGGAGCATCCCACATCAGGAGTGGCTTTTAAACAGTTTGTCTGACAGATGAGGAAGCCAGGAGGAATCCTTCTTTTTCAAAAGGTCTTTAGAGGCAACAAGAGTGCCCTTCCTGAACCTGGGATTTGGAGCAATCAGAATTCTTGGCGTAAAGGCTGAGGGAAGGTGGAGCACTGTGGATGAACAGTGTGTATACGTGGTCTTCCCTTCCTCTGCAGAGTTCAACACAATGGAAGTGGGGAACTGTGAAGAAGACAACCACAGCAATTCCCTGGATTTCCCAAGAACTCTGAGGTCTTAGGGCTGGGATGCCATCGGTCTGTTCTACCTGAGGTGCTGCAGTGAACGCAGTGTCCCATGGGGACATCTGTAGAGCACCGTCCCATACACCTCCTGGCACAGGGCTTCACCCTGACCCCTCCACAGCTCACACAGCTCTGAACAGGGATGAGTAAACAGCTTTCTCCTTTGTGCTCCGGGAAAAAGGAGCCTTATTGTGAAAGATGATGCTGAGAACCAGCTCCGGGAGTGGGAACCACCAGCGCTTCATGCAACAACCAAGACAGCATGCACCAGGAGAAGAGTCCACACCATCAGGCGGGCATGGCAGAAGGAAGCAGTACGGGATGGGTGTCCTCAGTCCAAAAGCTTTAGCACCAACCAGAAGAACTATCACCAAACAAGAAAAAGAGGAAGAAACGCTCCTGGTGGCCTCTCACAGAAGCAGAGGTGGGGACTTGATTACAGCCGAGCAAAGTAGGAGATGCACTGGCCGGCCCTCCTGCCGGCCGGCGCTCCCCCAGTACCTCCAGCTCTCAGCGCGGGATGCTGTCCTGGTACCCCAAAGCCATCTCCGGGAGCCCCTCCTGGGTGGCAGAACAACACAGTGCTTAGCAGCAGACCGCTGCTGCCCAGCGAGGCTGGTGTTCCTGCGTGCCGGCAGGTCTGCCCAGGCAGTCCTCACCCCCTGGCAGCCGGCGGCGGCACGCTGAGCGTGGGACGGCTGCACCCAGCAGGGACTATGCACCTTGCTCAGGGGCTTTCCTTTTGAACGGGCTCTACAAATGTTTAATTAAAGCAATCTGACATTTCCTTTCTAATTAAGGCTGGGATAAATAGCTAAATGCTCTGATATGGAAAGAAGGAATAGAGGTTTCAAAGAAGATTATATGCTGGAAAGAAATGTGTGCCAGTGCAGCTCATGGATGCCCGACCCCGCAATCCTGCATTTGCTGCACACAGGGGACTGCCCGCGAGGCCAGGGGACTCGAGACGGGGCAAAGCAAGGGCTGCGGGGTGGCTTGGCAGGGGATGCAGCGGCAAAAGTACACACAACTCTGCAAACCACTGCAGCAAAAACACCAAAAATGGGTTTTTATCTTCCCCCGCCTCACACTCACTCAGCAAAAGGTATTTCAAAATGCTGCTTGGGCAGTTACATGATTTAAATGCACTTCAAAACATCGAGATTGTGAGGAGTGACCGCCCCGTGGCTGTGGCTGCGGAGGGGGAATGTCCCCTTACAGCACATCTTGTGCCTTGGCACAAACCCACCCCTTTAGGCAATTTTGGCCAGGGTGCCAGCAAGCTCAGAAGTGCGTCCACGTGCAAAGGGCCTCTGGGTGCCGGCGGATGCTGGCGCCCCATCGCCTGCAGCAGGTTTTTATCCCAGGTGCACTGGCACCAGGAGAAGGAGGGTGAGCACCGGGGACCCAGCTGGCTCATGCCGCTGGGTGATGAAGCGAGTCCTGTGCCTCTCCAAGCCCAATGGACACGTCCAACTGCCAGGCTCCATCCTGGAGTGATGGGGGCAAGTGGCCACCCTCGGGGAGTGGGATGTGTAGGGCAGGCCCTGAGGGACATTGGGCAGGGGACAGAGAGCAGCAAGCCCTGGTGAGATGGTGTCTGCAGGGCGGGAGCTGGCTCCTGCCCAGAGGTCCCTCCTGACCCCTGCCTGAATGCTGCCGACGAGTAGTGCGATTGCAGGACTTCGCTTCCCCGGGTTCGCTCTCCCCATCCTTAATATTAGAAAGCACCTGAAGAAATCCCCTCGTCTCCAGGCACGAGGAGGTTCTGTGGCCACCAATCTCAGACTGGGACGGGACAAAGGCAACAAAAGAATAAACAGCGGCAAATACTTTGGGGATAAATTCATGCTGCACGGTCTTGCCAGTCTAAACAGCCAGCGTGGCTCAAGAACAGCAGAGGCAACACATCCCGGCTATCAACACATCTCAGGAAAATATTCCCAGAGAGGCTCCCAGCCTGGGGGAGAGCTGGGTTTCACTACAGGTGCAATGAAAGCTCCTGAACTCTTGCTAACCTTCACAGCTTGCTAATAGACAGTAGAGTTTTTTGAGCTTAATTTGTCAAACTAGAAGCAGAAGTGGTGATGTCTGAGCTCCCAGTCCAGCCCTGGCCACAAATCATTAACACAGTGATGAGATGGGAAGGAAATCTTTGATGGGAATTGCCAGCGACAAAGTAATAGAAGCCATTATCTGCTCTCAGGTACTATGTGAACAGACATCTGGCAGAGACGTTAGGTCCAAAGGCCAGTTTAATTGGCTTTACGCTTAGCACATCGTTTCTCTAGGGCCCGTTATTAATGTCCTGCAACCTCATTGTCCCATGATGAACAAAAAAGACCAACAGAAGCTCTGGGAAAAATATTTTCCAGCCTAGCAGGACAAGCTTAGATGAATGCCTCTGTAGGAACATGGAGAAGAGAAACACTTACTTGGTGTAAAATGCCACAAACTTCAGTTCATCTAAATCTCCCTGAATGACGACATCATCGAATCCTTCCCCATGGCCTGGAAGACAGAGAAGAAGCAGCAGATTCAGCAACAGTTCCCCTGGATCCAGCTCTAGCCCCTAAGACAGAGTGTTTCAGTCCAGAGCTACACAAAGAGCATCCTGCAGTCACCCAGGAGACCAGCACTGGAAAGTGGGGTGCCATGAAGCACCCCTTCTTCCAGAGAAGCGCAAGATCAGGGAGACAGTCTCTGTTCACGCTGCACCATCCCCCACGACCACAGCCATCCCTCTGGCCCTGCAGACGGGTTTCGGAGGAGATACCAACACCCTCCGGAGCCAGGAAGAGAAGCAGACCCGAAGCAGTTTGGCGTGGAGGGGTCCCAGCAAGGGAGGTGGCTGTGGCTTCTCTATCCCAGGGCACCTACACCACCACAAACTCTACAGCAGCCTTGGGGAGCCCCTTACCCGCATATCGGATGCTCTTCCCAAACATAGCAGTCCACAGATACGGGACAGTGCTGATCTCCATGCCGTGGGCCAGCATGTTGAGTGCGGCTATACGGCCTGGAAGAGAGAAGCAGCAGAATAAGTGAGGAAGCTCCGTGCCGGGGCAAGCATTGCGATCTGCCCTCAGGTCACAACCCAGCATCAACATCTGTAATCCCAGAGTCCACGGAAAACAACACCTTCTGCTTAAGCTAGTGAAAAACCCATACAGCAACAAGCACCAACAAGGAACCGCATCGCATCATCCCAGGATGAGCTCAGGCTCCTCCCTGGCAGTGCAGCTCCTATTGATTCGCCACCTCCACTGGCACAACCAACATGCTCATGAGCTTGTTTCAATGCTCATGCTCATGAGCTTCTGCAACGGTGACAGGTCTGAGAGCTTGCCAAGCTCCCACCACAAACAGCATGGGATGGATAAACCCCCTGGGGGCACAGCGACTGTTGGGTTACAGTCCCTGACATGGAGGCATGGCTGAACCAGTGTTAAAGGGGGTTGTGTCCAAAGGCTAACGTTGAAGGTGTGCTTCCGAAACCTCTTACCCAGGGCACCCACACAGAGCTCAACCTCCCCACAGAGTTGTGGCCTTGGAAAGCTTGAGGGCAGCCTATCATACCAGAGTTTCCAGGCTTGCTGGCATGGAGGGGAGAAAGGTTTGCGTGTTCCTGGGCCAGCCCAGCATCGTGGGCAGCCCAGCTGGGGATGCGAGCCCAAGCTAACATCAGGATGTGAGCTCCCAAGTGTCCCAGGACAAGGAGATCAGGCGACTGGAGCAAGTGCAGATGCCAGGGAGCACACAGCGTATGGGAAAGCCTGTCCCTGGGCACCTCTGTGTTTGTAATGAGGCATCGTTAGGCAACACACGTCAAGAAGGCTGACAAACACAGGGATATCAGACAAGATAAAATATACACACTTCAAAATGTTTAATACAACTACCCATTTTCCCTGTTGGCAGTTGTCTCATTCTCTCACTAGAGGGCTTGGAAATTTCCCGGGGATCTGGAAGAGGCTCTTTCCCATAAGCAATTCGCTGTTGCAAAGGGAAGGGTCTGCAAAGCACCTACCGTGCATATGGGCCATCTGCCAGTGAGGGACGTTCACCTTCTTATTATTTCTCAAGGCCAGTGGGAATGTGACAGCGTCACCGGCTGCGAAGACTCCGGGGACGTTGGTTTGCATCATCTGCAGGGGGGTAGCAGGAGTGTGTGTTGGTGGGGTTTGCAAATAGGGAACTCCCTGAGAGCTGCCACGGTCCCCAGGGGCACATGGACAACCTCTGCTTGGCTGTGGGACCCCCGGGGTGGGATTCAATTTAGCATTCTTCACTTTGGAAGTGGACCATGCAAGAAGGGACCTACAGCATCCCTCTGCCAGTGGGTTACCCAGTAAAATGAGACACGGACTGGTGTCCTGGAGCCCCTCTTAGAAGACTGGGGTCTACTGGTGTTTGCAAACAGACCCTGGCTTATTGCACACATAAGCAACAAGCACAGGCGTGGGTGGCAATGACCCCCTGGAGCAGAGGCCATCACCCCCCGGCACACTCCTCGCTCACAGCACACACATCAGCACCAACACCGCTCCCATCGGAGTCACTGGTGGTGTGGAAGAAAGATGAGATCCTTTGGGATCCATGAAAAGGTGGATCTTTCCCCATTTCTTTCCCCCCAAAATATCCACAGCATTCCGGGACGGCTCAGAGCCAGACCCAAGGCACAGCATCCAGGGCTGGGATTTGCAAACCCCTCACTTGCTCCCAAGCACTCCAGCCTGATGCTCCCAGCATCTCAGCACCTCGGCACATGAACCGTTCGGAGCCCCGGGGAAGCTCAGCTCGGAGGATACCATGCAACAGACTCATCTCCTCTTCCTCTCCCCCGCCCCGGTGGGGGCTGCTCCCAGGCTCACCTTATTGACCACGATGAAGCCTTTGGAGTCGATGTTGATGCCACTCTGCTTGAGAAAGCCCGTTGCTGGGACTGCGCCTGTGGGAGAAGGCAAGGGCTGATGGCGCAGTAGCCGGGCGTCCCCGCAGCCCCGGGGACTGGCCCCAAGGCCAGCAGATCCCCCCCTGCCCAGACAACCCATGTGCCCCAAGGCAAAGGCAGCGGGGCTGCTCCGGGAGTGGGGACCAGAGCCCCCATCACCCTCCGCACCCCTGGGCTGCCTACCGCTCTCCAAGACATCAGTGCACTGCTGTAATCTGACCACCACCTTTTCTAATGCTTGAAGATAATTTTCAATCCACTTCTCTTTTATAGATGTTCATAAAATATGTATTTAAAAGGGAGCCCTGGGGTTTCCAGGCAGGGCTTCTCTGCCTCCCCACAACCTGAACCTTTTCTTCATTTTCCTCTTTGATCTTTTTTTTCCTCTAGCCTTCACAAATTGGAGTAGTCAATAAAACAACAAAAGTAGAATTGAACCAATTCTATGATTCTTCCAGTCCACAACATTTTGAAAAGTTACAGAGAGAGAAAGGGATTTTTTTTCCCCCAAGGAGAAAAATACCCTCTTCTACAGCAGTGGCAGCAACTAAAAAAAAAAACAGGAAAAAAAAAATATCCATTTTGGGAAGCTTTAAAAAAAAACTTGAAAGGATGAAATTGGTTTGAATGTTTGGGGTTTTTTTCCAGAAAAAAAGAAACCATTATTATTTTCCAAATATATTTTCAGTTGCATTCTGGGGTGGAGGCTCTAGAAAGGCCTTTTTCAGCTTTGCTACACAGACTCATGTGTGGCAGCCAAGAGGGGCTGGCACATCACCACCACCCCCCCCAGCGACCCGACCCTGGGGACCTATCGCTGCCATGTCCCCTTCCAGCTTCTCCTCCACCGACCAAAGCACCGCCAGCCCGCCGGGCTCTGCACCCGCAGCAATGGCTCTTACCAACACCAACGACACACACATCGGCACGCAGGACCTTCCCGCTCTTCAGCACAACCTCCTTCAGCTGCATGAGACACAGGGGGCACCACAGTTATTTTTAGGGACAAAAAAGCCCCCAACCCTGCAGGAGCAGCAAGCCAAGCTGGCAGCTCGCTTCACTTTTGACATACAAATTGACCATAATTCCTTATAACGGCAGCAGGAGGAGGGTGGGAGCAATGAAACCACCCCGCACACCATGGCTGGATCATGTTTGCTCCTGAGGGCTAAATCCAGGAATATGAATTTCAGGGG
Organism: Ibidorhyncha struthersii; assembly: GCA_013398815.1. NCBI lineage: Eukaryota > Metazoa > Chordata > Aves > Charadriiformes > Charadriidae > Ibidorhyncha > Ibidorhyncha struthersii. Next base: position 87,719 of record VZSZ01000432.1, on the reverse strand, counting down.
CTTGGAATGAGTAGAGGGCAAAACCCCAGAGTGAAGGGAACAGGAATGCCGTGGCGGTGCCCCGAGGGGAGCCCCTGCCCACACCCTACCTTGCCCTCCTGCTCCCGCAGCTCTGACACCTCTGTCTGCATGTAGAACTTCACCCTGTTGCTCTCGAACATCTGGAGGGGGGACACGAGACAGAGCAGGGGACATCAGGACCCTGAACCACCCCTGCTCCTGGTGTCCCTGTGGCCACTGCCCTGCCTTGCCCACCCTCCGGCTCATCTCGACCCACGACCCACGTTGCAGCGGGGATCGGCACCACCTCCGTCCCCGACACATGTCCAGAAGAAGATGCTCTACAGCACCAGGATCACAAGAGGGAAGACACAGCCCGTTCTTTCTTTCTAGTGACTGCTGCCATCACAGCTTAATCAATAAATGTTAAATAACGCATTAATTAGAGCAATAAGCAGAACCCACTTTGTCACCAGAAACACCCCCCCAATGGGAAAGCGAGGTCACCTTCATCACAGCACGGCCAACCCTCTCCCCAAAGAACTTCTTGAAGGGGACTTCCTCCAGCTCCACCAGGGACACCGAGTGAGCCCTCTCCGCAAGGTAGGCAGCCACCTCCATTCCTGGGGAACAGGAGCAGGTCTGAGCAGCCACAGGACCCCCCCAGTGCTGCCCTGTGTCCTCGGCGCTGGACACAGCGGAGGAGCAGCTTTGCCCGCTCCTGGTTGGGGAGGTTGGAGCTGCTCTACTGGGAGATCTGGGGTGCCATCAGACTTGGCGGCCACAAGGGTCCACACCATTTCAGGTGAGATTTATGATTTATGGGGCAATTGTTCTTAGATACAGGTTTCAAAGACCAAAGGGAGGAACCGGCCATGATGAAGTCCCAAAGTGCCACGGGACGCTGTAGCACTCGGGGCAATGGCCATCAGTTGAGGGAAACCTTCCTCTTACAGCTGGGACTGTCTCAGCTGAGATAATGAGCTGTGGGCTGAAAACAGCCCTTGTGACTAGCTGTTTTCTCCGATCAGAATGGGACAATTTTGGTGCTGGCAACTGTATGGGAACCTTCACCAAGACATTTTCTATCTATGGGAATTTTTTTTTGGAAACAGATCTTTTCTATGACCTGTAGCTTGCAACTGCCCACCCCCCCCCCATGCTTTTCTGTAGATGGGATTGATTGAATCATTAAACCAGGATTTTTTAAAAAAAAAAAGAAAAAAAACAAACACCGAACATTTTATAATAAATCCCCTGACCAATAGCCATTTATGCTTAAGGCTTGCAGGACCCACAATAATTTTATTAGAACCATATCGAGCAAAAAGAACCATGAAAAGAAACTATAAGATTTTTCCTGTGTATTTTAAACATTCACTACCCTGCTAAAAACTGAAAGAGAAATAAACCTGCAGGCTTTCACCTACCAACAAGACCCTCCCAACTGAAGCCAAATCTAGACGCACCGGGTTTGAAACCACATGAGCACCAGTACTGGACTTGCCGTATGCTTTTCAGACTGGGACAGCGATATCTGTGTCCGTGCAAGCTGAACGGCCCAGCCTCTTCAGTAAAATCCATTTCTTCAGCAAGGAGATGTCCTTACCACCCACCTGGAGATGGAGGCTGGGCTACCCCAAGGGCCAGTTTGGAGGGGGATGGTTACCTCTAACTGGGCAGTGACAAACTGGGCGAGGGACTGGGACCATCTGCAGGAAGACGTGGACAGTGAGATGCGGACACCCGCAGAGCGAGGGCTCACCCAGGAAGGATGCTCCCACAATAACCACATTCTTGCTCGTGGCCAGCTTCACGACACGGTTGGCATCTTCGGGCGTCCGGATGTTGAAAACATTTTCCACCTCCTTGCCTTTGCAGCTGAGAGCTTTGGGCCTGAAAAACACACATTAAGGACGATACAGGTGCTTTTCTTGACCCCGTGGTGGCCGTTGGGACTGCAGACCCCCTTTCCAGGGCTCCAGCAGCATCTCAGCCTTTCCTTTTTTCACCTTTCTCTGGGCTGGAGAAATAACACAGAACAATCCAAATGCTGGTGGACAACGGCCAAAGCACGACCACAAACACCAGTACAGCAGGGTCTGCTCAGTGGCCGCCCCCGACCCCATCCATGGACCGGTGCACCCGCAGGGCTGGGGTGAGCTCCCTCCCCCAGCGCAGGATGGGGACCACTTTGCAAGCTTGTGCTTCACTGCTGGCGTGTTGTAAAACTTTCAGAAGCTTAATGGGACACAGAAAACTCACTCTGTCCTCCAGCAGACGCTTTGGAGCCAGATATTGAAAATTTCATAAGCTTCTGCAGATGCAGGTTCCGCTATCCGTTCCTGTGGGCACGCTGCTGATGCTGTCACAGTTTAATTGTGTCCTCCCTGTGCACTTACTAGACCCTATCTATTTTTAAATATCTGGCCCCTGCATACCGGACTCACATCTGGAAATGGGACAGACAATCATAAATAATTTAGGTAGCTCAAAAACATTTACCCGGTGTACCTGAAGCTTGTGCATAAGGATTTTGAAATTACTGCCAAAGGCTTAATCCTCTCTTGAACCTAATTAGGTGGCGGGTGCAGACGGCATTTCGGCTGCAGCGCTGCACCAGCCGTTAGGACTCGGTGGGGCTGTTGCTGTCATGGGTGGCACACAGGGTTGGGACGGGAGTCCATGCTGCGGCTGTTCCACAGCATCCCTTCCCTGGACAATAAATTTTGCAGGCGCTGCGTTTTCCCTACTTTGTTTTGTGCCTTGGTGTTAGGAGCACAAGGAAAGGGAGCCAGGATGCCTCATTTTCATCTTAAAGTGCCTGTTTTGACAAGTCCCCTATTGAAAACAAACAGACCCACTACTTCCAGGGCGCTAGGGATGATGCCGGTCTCAGGCGATGCTCTGCGCCCCATCAGCAGAAGCACATCGCTTCTGCCTTTCCCTTCGGCTGAACCAGGTTTCAGTCTTGAAAACTTCCCTCCTAGGGGCAAGGCTCACAAAGGGCTCTGTTAGGCTGGGGCAACAGCAACACGTAATTAAGGCTGCAACAGAGAAGCAATAAGCTTTCACTGCAGAGAAAGATCTTAAAGGTTGGCAGAAAATGAAAGATGGAGATTCAGATGGATGAATTATCTGATTGTCAGGGTTGAGTATTATTGAGAGGTGAAAAGAAGAGCAAAGTGGCAAAAATGACCTCTAAAAAAAAAATCAGGATACTTCCACTTTGGAGGCTTTTATTAAAGAAAGTGTGTTCAAGGTCCTGGGCATTAATGTTAATATTCCAAGATGATGAACTCAGTGGGAATTTCCTGGGGCTCTCCCGTACGCTGTCAAGCCGGCCCCCGGGGAACAGCACAGCGTGCTGCTGACAAATTCCTCCACCTCTTCAAAACTCGACTTTCTACCAGTTTCTTTAACATCAAACAACCCATGCACCCTGACTGCTCCAGTGGGTACCTGTACCCTTTTGACCTTGACACTGACCATGAAACATCCCTGGTAGCAAATCCTACAGCCGTCCCGCCAGCCCCCATGTCTGGAGGTTACCTGCTTTCTGGGTGACTCTTGGGCGACACAGAGGTTTTGCAGCTTTGGCTGAGCAGACATACCCAGCACAGCTTGATAGAGATACAGATACATTTGATATAGATATATATCATATAGATATAGGTGTAGATACAGGTATAAGTATATACAGACATATCCAGTAGGTGTTCCTTGCCTTTTCTGCAAACACTCATGCAAACAAATTCAGTGCCTGAATCCAACGGCCACAGCTGACCCCTCATCCGCAGGCACAAGCTCCTCACATCCTCAGATAAAACAGTTTCTCTCGAGCTTTAAAATGTTTGTTCATAGCTTACGTGTTTCCAGTCGCTATCAGCAGCTTGTTGTATTCCATCTTAAATCCATCCTTGAATACGGCTGTCTTGTTCTTGATATCCACAGCTGCAACCTGAAATCATTCCTAAATAATGTTAAGAGATGAAATCCCAGATGTTCACTGAGCTCCCGGCCCAACCAACTTGTCTGTTAGGTTTTAGTCCCCGCTGTTCCTGCCCACAGCTCAGCCAGCCCAGACCTTGAAGATCCTTGAAGAGCTCAAATCCTTGAAGATCTCCCAGTATAAATAAAATAATGGGGAGCAATGTTTAAACCATCACTGTCTGCACTGTTTGCAGGCTGATTATCCTAATCAGAGGCCAGTTGGTCGTCCCAGATCCACGTGAGGATGCTCACAAACGGCAGGTAGGAAATGACGGTCACCATGGAGTTCGCACGAGGCGTCCCTCCTGCCACCGGAGGAACTGCATTAACTGTGGTTTTGAACAACCACAGGCAACCTGAGCCCTGGGGCATAAAACAGGGGGGTTGGGGGAGACCCAACATTTCTGCAACGGCACCCAGTGAGCCAAGAGCAGAGACAGCTGCCGCATTTCCTACACGCAGACTTTGGGTACCAGCTCTTGCAGAAGACGGCCTGCAGGTACACATAGGACTCTCCTTACCTGCATTTCGGTCAGGACTTCGATGTCGTAGGTGCGGAAGAACTCCTTGGGGCGCAGGGCGATCTGCTCCGGGTGGGAATCCATCGACTGGAAAAAAAGCCATTTTTCTGTCAACTGCTGTGGGTCGAACAGGCGGGTGGAGAAATGCCTGTTCCCAGCACAAATCAGCAGTAGTCTGAAGTCAGTCCTTATGGCTTGGGTTAAGAGAGTTGCTCTACAAGGGCTGGAATCAAAGCTTGTTCAAGTAAAAGTCGTCACACGATGCTGGACTGGGCCGGACTTTGCCTGCTCGGTGCGGGGGTGGCACTGACCGGCTAAGGCAGGACCACGGCAAGTGCTTCTGAGTGTCTGCAAAGCAGCTCTAACCGCAGCTCCTCATAACGTGCACAAGTTCATAGAAGCAAAAGAAAAGGCCCATTATTTGGGAAATAACGAGTCATCAGGGGAAATGGAAGCTAAAAGAGCAGTAAGAACAATCAGCATTGACACAGCAAGGGCAACACTTTCAAAAGCACCCAAGTCATGCGGCACAAGTTCCCTCAAAAACTGAAGCAGGGGCATGTGGCCCATATCTGCTCATCTTTAGTGGCACGATAAAGGTTCCTGCTCTTCCCGGCCTTCCCTGGTCACTTGGGTGAGACCTACATCATCTTTACACATAGGGTTGAGCTCACGTTTGAGCCTGAGTCCATCTGTCCTCCCAGCCCTGTGGACACAAGCACAGACAAGCTGAGCACCAAGCCACCTGTGTGCAGGTTGCTCCATGCTCCAGCACGTCCTTGCCTGCCTGCCGCACAGTGGAGACGGGCATGGCCATACACACGCCACGGTCAAGCCCTGCAATGCATCACACAGTGCTGAGCAGCAGCAGCAGCATCTACCTGTGCCACACAGGCATGACGTTTGGGCTTGACCCAAGAGAGACAGGGGATGCCGGAACCAAGGGATGGATGTGCAAGGTCCTTCTCCCTGGAGGTGGCTCAGTCAGGAGCTGGGATGAGCCCCGCAGGACACTCCCTTACTGTGACTTCAGATCACGCTGTGTTCAGAAGAGACCCGTATCTTAGGACTTGAGGCAGGTGCAGGTCATACAGGTTTTACTGCAAATTCTTTAAACACGCAATGTTTACAGAGAGGAAAACCCGACCCCACGGCTTGGGCACAGTGGCACCCCGTAGGGACAGCAGCGCAGAGCAGTGCACAACCATCACAGGTTTTGGTGCTGCTCAGTGCTCCGGAGACAGTAACGGGGATGTTGCAGCACATCAGGGAGCAGGTCATGGTCCAAAGGTGAAAAAGAGGAACAGTCCAGCGGGACCCCGGGACAGGCTGATAACGCGTTCAGCAAGGCAGAGGAAGGGCAACGCTGCAGTTTCAGGAGTCAAGGAGTCTGCTCCTTACAGCTTTACGTGCTCCTCCTCCAATGACTCTTTCCAGGGCTAGTCCCGCTCACAGTAGGACTAAGAAAAATCCCCTTTTTCTTCTAGTCTGTTCCCAAAAATTCTGCCTTCTCTTCCATGGGCTTTGTGCACCTTCCAAAAGCAACTACAGCCAGAGGTGTTTAGTGGAAAGTTTATCAAACCATGCATAACATCTCTGGCATGTGAGATGTTCTTACTATTTAACAAAGAGTGGAAAAGACAGTCTAAGACTCACACGATGGGGATAAGTGTTTCCGAGAGCTGCCTGGCTGGGACAGGGACTGCGAGCATCTCTGAGCTCCCCAGCACAACCTCTGTGACCCTTGGACACAGGTTTCAGCTGGCTGCTCCTCACCCCAAGCAGGTCTTGTCCAAGCACAGCAATGGCTTGAACGCTCTCAAAAAAAAAGCCACGTGCATCTTGCTTTGAAAATCACTTCGCCTTGGGGCTGGAAGCAGTGTTAGATGCTGTGATTGTAGAGTTTCAGCCCCATAGATAAGCATCCCTGACATAAAGGGGAATACATACACCACCTGTTCCTACGTTATCTCCCAGCTTGGAGATCAAACGCTGCTGTCCAACCTGAGTTGCTGTCTGATATCAAGTAAGGCTCAGGAATCAGTAATAAAAAATGTGATTAGAAGATCATCCTGTGCCTACAAATTGGAATGCAAAATGGGATGTGTGCCAGAAAAAGTGATCTTTGCATTTTGATCAAGTTACCAAGTTGTGATGATGGCCAATAATCATAATAATAATGGCCTGGAGCATCACTGGGCAGTAAGAACCATGCACGAATAAAAAACCTGGCAGACAGTACAATTTTTTCACATGCCCCATTTCATTGCCCGAAAGATTTTGATCCAGAAATATAACAAGAAGGTCCATCCAGGTACGAGCTGGCCAAGATAGCTATTGCTAGACCTATGAAGAATGCCCTTGTTTCTGTGCTGGAGTACTCTTAGTTCAGAGTTCAAACGACTCCTCTTTTGTGTTTCAGTCAACAACAGAAAAGAAAATCCAAGGGAAAAGAGACAGGATGAATAAGGCAGAAGAGACATGCTGTTGCAATGCATAATGGTGGGGAAAGGTCCTAGGGCAACTTTTAAAACTGGGGAGGAATGTGACATACCCAAAGTGATACAAACCTTACTGAGCTTTGGTCTGTCGTAGGGCAAGTGTCTGTCCATCGTGCACATCACAATCCTGTCCGAGAAACCCTCCTGGCGCAAGGTCTCTGCACAGACCAGTCCAGCTGCCCCTAAGGGAGAAGACGACTGGTGGCAGCCGTGCGTATAGGGCATTTGAAGGTCTGAACCCTTTGCTCCTAAACCCCACCAGGGCTGACTCCACAAGCACCATCTCCACTAGCCCTGGCCTGATTCCACAGCCCTTCCCAAGTCAAACAGCTTGGACGGGAAGCCGGTCGGGGTGGATGCACCAGGCAGGAGGAGGGACCCTCTGTCTTGGAGCGTGACATTAATCCTCTGCGGGACTTGTCTGTCCCTAAACTCACACAAACCCACAAAGAGCACACCTGAGGAGTGCTGCCAATGCCTACACACCTCGCACAAGCTCAGGGGCACGGGCAGCCGCTCAGACCCTTGCAGTCCCCTAGTCGGGGAAGGGTCCGTGCACTCAGCTCCTGGTGAATCTACAGCCAAACACTGTGGGCAAGGAGTCCTCCCTTCTTCACGGCTGAAGTCTTGGTTGCATGCTTCAGTGTAGAGGATTTTGCATAACATTTCTTTGAGTTTTTTTTTTGTTTTCTTGTTTTTAAACATAGAAAAAAAAGCTAAATCAAACAAAAAGCTGTCTTGGGGCATGCTCTCCTCCTGCAGCCAGGCAGCCTGATGGACATGTCCCTTCTTCCCTGGCCAAACTGGTGAGGCCTGAGAGCTCAGCTGAGAAGTCCCAAGTCCCTTCACAGCCAAGGAAGCCTTGCTTAACAATGAGTGTTATACGGGCCACAGTTTCTATAATGCCAATGAAAGAAGATGGACCTGGACAGTATCATGGTTTGGTCTGTCAACAAAACGCTCCTGTTGATGGAGGTGGGGGACAGTGCAAGAAGAGACAGGTGGGTGGACATCCCATGCACGCTGCCTGGAGCATGCTGAGCCAGGACTGATGCTGCACTGATGCCAGGAAGACCCTCACGTGAGCGAGGGGCCACGATCACTTGCCCTCAGCTCTGCTGGGCATGGCTGGATCTTGGTCCTCAATGCAGGGCTGGATAGGTAGTCTCTTCCCAACGCTTCTACCTCACAGCCCAAGCTTTGAAATCTCTTCTCCCATCCACCAGAACAGACCTTGGTCTTTAACAGACCTGTAAATTTAGCTGGTCAAATCTGAGAAAGTTCCTTCAGCAATGGCTAACGTTGCCTGTGGAGTGCCCTGGCTGAGGATTTTGATGACTGTCCAGCCCTGCCGCACACCAGGACAGCCCAGCTGACCTCCGGGGCCAGCAGTGTCCCACCCTGGCTTTCAGTCAACAAACAGCAGGGGCACAAGGAAGGGAAAAATGTTACCCAACAGCAAGGGAAAAGCCAGCCAGGCTGGTTTTCCCCTCTGCTCAGGTCGCGAGCTGCAAATTATATGGCAGGAGCAGGAGACCGCAGTGTACTCCCTATCTCCACAGCTTGGGTCTGGTGACTTGGGGGCTGTAATCAAGTAAGAACAACCCATGTGCCAGGAGCAGCCGTTCCCTCCCAAACCCAGGTCCAACGCCGGACAGCTTATGCTCTCCTCCCACCCTCCATATCACCATGATGTGGCCCAGCCTAGCATCCAATCCATCCCAGAAACAGGCAAACTTGGTAGATGGGATTCACTCCACTAGGCTTTCTACAAAAATTGCAAAACACAAACGGAGCTGGAACAAGAGATAAGAAAAGATAGCTATTTTTGCTATTTCATGCAGGGATTTGATATTTTCTGGGAAGATGGAAGAATTTATCTTCAGAGAAGCACCTTGAGGTGAGAGCTTTGGAGCTGCAGACAGCTGCAACGGGATGAGACAGAGATGTGCAGGCTCCAAGAGGAAAAAATGTATCCACACCACAGGAACACCTGAGAGGACTTTACATTTATCGGTTGTAGAAATCAGGGGTTACTGTTGTATCTGGGGAGGGTGTAGAGGGAATAGGGTTCAGGGCACCCACTACAATGGACGACTGTGAGAAGAAACTACAAAGCTCCACAGACCAGAGGCATAGGGCACCTTTGGACCATTAGTGTATAGGACAAAAAGGCTCAAGGAAGACCCTCTGGTCTGACCCGTTGCACAGGGAAGGACACAAGAAGGTGCATGGTGCACTTCGCACACCCGCCCAGGAAGGGACACAGACGGCGGTCCCAGCACATGCCACCTGATACCTGCACCGATGATCAGCACGTTGGTACTGCTCAGGTTATAGTTGCTCAAGGAGATGCACTTTGCCATCATCTTTGTCCTCCTCTGTGTCTGAAGAGCCTATGCCACCAACAACAAGAAGAAAAGTCACTACCTTTTCTCAGCTTTATCCTGTGTAGTCAGGCAGGAATGGGGACAACTACGCTATTGTCATTAAACAGCTTGTACAGAAAGGGAACAACTGCACCCTTGTACCCAACAAGGACTCCAAACCCATGCTCATCCAGTGCACTACACCCTTACAAGGTACAAAACAAAAATAAATCCATCGTCTTCTGCAAAATCATCCAGGTACACAGAGCTGGGGGAAAAAAAAACATTAGAAAAAGCAGCCCAGGTGTGTCATTGTGCTATTCTGCAACCAACAGGTGAGATGAAAATGCAGAAGTCCTAGCAGGAACTTCATCCTGCACCTGAGCGGAGCTTATATACCTCTGATACCCAAAGAAGCTGATGGACTTGTCCAACTGACCAGAGCATGCCTGAGGACCTATGCCACTGTAGCCCTGCTGCACAGACCCCCTGTCACCAGACACTGGATGCCAAAAACCCATTTCTGGTAGAGGGTACAGGTTCAACCCTCCTCACCACATCCCACCCAAACCAGCTGGAGTAGAAGTGCTGCCATTCAGGTGACCTCTCTGGATCTAAGCCAAGTGCTGTAAGGGTCCAGCTGGTTCTGAGCCGCTGGATTCACACATGCATGTGTGCAAATGTGCATCAGAAGAAGGCTTTTCATGGAAAGAAAGATGGCAGTGGCCTGAACGGGCTTCATTCTGCATCCTCTCTGCGGGGATGAGAGCCTTCCCTGCCCATGCACCAGGTTCCTCTCCAGCAAAAGGAGCTGATGTCTGGGCTCAAGAGAGAGCACAGGTGACCTCTGTCATCACTGTGCCACATTCAGACCCAGCAGACAAAGCCAAAAAACTGGTAGAAGAGATTTGTTTCCATGGGCCGACTAAATTAAAAGTTGCTATGAGCTTAAGGAAACATAGGACAAGTTCAGGACAAACACCTGGTAAGACCTCCTGAATCCATGGGCACCCCGGCTCAGGTCCGGCTGCTGCGGGGAGGCTGGAGGAGCACAGGCAGGACGGGAGGGGGACACAACACCTCTGCCCTGTTCCACTCATGAATCCGTACAAAATTTGGGCTGTTGCTTAAGACAGGGTGGGGCTAGGTGGACCTTTGGGTCACCCATGTTAGATGCTCATGCATCACTCTGTTCAGGCACTGCTTCCCCTGCCAGAGGGCCCAAAGAAAAGCATTCCCCACCCCCATGCACACAGAGCAAAAAGCAAAAGCACGGGTCTTGATTTTGGGATGCTGGGTGGCTTACCTGCTTGCTTGCTCGGATGTACACCTTCTCCTTCTCGATCTTCACCTGAGGGTGACATAACAGCAGCAGTTTGCAGGACAGTGAGTGGCTCCGGCATGAAGAGGGTGATTATTCCCTCTGTGCAACTAATGAACAGAGCAGCAATCTCACCAGGTCTCCTGGCTTAGGCCACAGCAGGGGTGTCCCCAGCTCAAGGCTGTGTAGGATGTCTCCTGTCTCGTATCAACTATGCACCAATGGTCAGTGTAAAACTTGATTTCTATCTCAGGCTTATGGCTGGTTTCTCAGTCCCACCCCACTGCTGCTCAAGAGACATCCCAGATTGTGCATCTCCACCCTCAGGTTCCCAGGAGGTGTCTGATGCCCGTGGGTGGATGCAAGGGGAGCTGCAGGGAGGAAGGAGAGATGGGTGAGGTACTGCTCTCCGCTGGCCACCCCAGCATGTGCTTGGAAACAGTTTGCTCCACACCTTCAAAGACCATGCTTATCCCAATGCAAACAGCCATTTTGCAGATGATACCAAGCTGAGTGGTGCAGTTGATACTCGAGAGAGACAGGATGCCATACATAAGGACTTGGACAAGCTCAAGAAGTGGGCTCATGTGACCTTCATGAAGTTCAGCAAGGCCAACTGCAGGGTCCTGCACCCAGGTTGGGACAACCCCAGGTATCAATACAGGCTGGGAGATGAAGGGATGGAGAGCAGCCCTGCCGAGAAGGACTTGGGGGTGTTGATGGATGAGAATATCAACACGAGCCGGCAATGCATGCTGGCAGCCCAGCAAGCCACCCGCATCCTGGGCTGCATCCCCAGCAGCGTGGCCAGCAGGGCGAGGGAGGGGATTCTGCCCCTCTGCTGCACTCTGGGGAGACCCCCCCTGCAGTGCTGCCTCCAGCTCGGGGGGTCCCGACAGCAGAAGGACACGGAGCTGTTGGAGCAGGGCCAGAGGAGGCCACGAAGGTGCTGCGAGGGCTGGAGCCCCTCTGCTGGGAGGACAGGCTGGGCGGGTTGGGGGGGGTCAGCCTGGGGAAGAGAAGGCTCCGGGGAGACCTTATTGTGGCCTTTCAATACTTAAAGGGGCTACAGGAAAGATGGGGACTGACTTTTTAGCGGGGCCTGTTGCGATAGGACAAGGGTTAATGGCTTTAAACCAAAAGAGGGTAGATTTAGACTGGACATAAGGAAGAAATGTTTTACAATGAGGGTGGTGAGATACTAAAACAGGTTGCCCAGACAAATTGTGGATGCTCCGCCCCTGGAAACATTCAAGGTCAGGTTGGATGGGGCTTTGAGTGATGTGATCTGGTGAAAGACATCCCCGCCCATTGCAGGGGGGTTTGACTAGGTGCTCTTTAAGGGTCCCTTCCAACCCAAACCACGCTGTGATTCTGTGATTTCCTCTGCTGCTGTAAGAATGAAGGTCTCACCTGGAACCTGGGTAAGCTGTCCAAGCCAGGAAAGTCCTCTATGTCGCCTGTGCCAATGTTGAAGCAAGCTCCATGCCAGGGACAGCGGACTCTTCCTTTGGACAAAACTCCTGCAGGAAACAAGGCAGAGCAGATTTGGTACTCCCGTCCCTGCCTGCAGCCCACTGAGATCAAGCTGCCATGACCTGGCCAGGGCAGGGATGGCACAGGCTCCCTCCTGCTGTCCCAGTGATGGTGGACTCCTCGGCTTCTTCACAACGTGAATTCCACTGCTGAGTGAGGGTGACCTCCTGAAGGCTGAAGATTGTTGCCCAGGGCCTCCCATGGCAGAAGGAACTGTGCTGCACCACACAGTGCACCTTCAAAGTTCAGGCTCTGCGAGCATGTCCCCGTGACACTCCTTCCTTACCCAGAGGTATCACCTCTCCTACAGGACATGTGGCAGCTGTGGTGGACCTGGATGGTCAACAGCATCTTGGCTACTTGATGTGGAGTTCACTTAACTTGCAACGTGGGACTGGTCCAGCCGTTTGGGACAGAGGGTGAACTGGATCCAGCATGAGGGATCCCATCTAAAAATGCAGTTGCTGACAGTGCCCTTCCAGTGCCTCTGAGCACAGCTCCAAAGCTGTCTGCCCCGCTGGAATATAATCTCTCTCTCCGGCAGGGCCTGGGGCGGCAATCTCTAGGGTCTCGTAGTCACCTCCACAAGCCTCAGTAGTGCCTGGAGCAAGCAGAGCTTCAAGCAGAGCATCACTTCTTTAGAGCAAGTGTGTTTCAGAACCGATCCTGACACAGCAAGGAGCCTGCACACCACCAGGGAAGCATGGGGCTTGCCCAGAGCCACAGTTCACTCCTCACAAGTGTTTGCTCAGGGGCTGCTACCTTGGACTTTGGTTTTCCCTACCTGAAAGAGCTGGGTCACAATGGCAGGGCAGAGCGAACGGCTACAATTTGTCCACGCCAGCCCGGTCCTGAGCTTGCACCTTCGCTTGCTGAGGCACAGCAGTGCCACATCTCGTCACCCACCACACCTGGGGACGCAGGGGCAGCCCCTGCACTTACTTCTGCAGCAAATCCTGCATTCCCCAGCCAGACCCCTGTTCAAGTGGCCACTCCCAGGCATGCGCCTGCAGGTCTCTGAAAGACAGGTGGGCTCTCACCTCCGTTAGCCACCGGAGCAGCGTGGGGCTCTTCTGCCCTGCTTAGCAGGCTGCTAGCCTCAGGCGAGGGCTGAGAGCATGGCTGCCTGCACCCAGTGCTGCTGCTGGGTCAGCAATGGCCAGAGGGCACTCAGCAGGATGCTCTCCTGTCTTTCCCAGGACCCCACCTCCAGCAAAGTACCCCCCGACCCCAGTTTGGGTGACGCACTTCTCCAGCACGCAGCCGGGCCAGCACTGCCTGCTGCTATTACTCAGACTCTGGGTAGGGACCTGCCTGAAGCCCACGCTGAGGAAATGCCAGGATGCTTATCTTTTCAGTGCCAAGATGGGGAACCACTGTACCTCATCCCACTTCAATCAATAACACCCGCAACATGCCACTGAAAGGTTCCCATCAGCCCAAAGAGCTTCCTCCTGCCCCAACAAACAGGATTTTGATTTACAGGGAGCTGTGGTTTTGTGGGGTATTTTAAGACTGAGTGGCCTGAGAAATCATAAAGTGATCCCCCCCCCCAACCCCCCCGCCCCCTTAAGACGTTTTAATTCCTCAGCGGCTGGGAACTGATAAACAGAACAATATGAAAAGCCCCCTGAAACTGGGCTTTGCGTGGGGACAGTGAGCTGCAGCTGTTTCACACTATCACAGAGAGGTTCAGCTCCAGCTGAAGAATGAAGCAGAAGCCGAATTTAATGGTGCCTGTGCCGGTTTGTTCTCCAAAGTCACCCAAAGAAGCCCCAGCCCTGTGACCAGCGGTGGCAAGCTGGGGTCACCAGCAAACCAGACCTGTGGTGAAGTGCTCCCAAGGGGTTTGTGCACCCCCAGCTTTCTGCCCATGCCTTCCCCCAGCAAGAAGATGATGCCGAGCGTGTGGCACGGCACTGCTCCACGCCCAGCAGCACAGCCCGATGAACACTGGGCCATCTTTTGCCAACACTTTGATGCCCTTGGTTAGTCTCCCAGGATGTGATGCAGACTGACCTTTGACCAGCGGAGCCCCATAATGGGGACACTTGTGTCCCACGGCGTGGAACTCGCCGCTCTCCTTGATGAGCAGAGCCTTCCCGCAGCCCAGGTCCACTTCCCGCATCCTGAGGAAGAGGAGCACAGAAAAGACATGGCAGAGCATCCGCCTGGCAGGGAAAGCCACCCGCTCAGCCTGCACCCCAGCCCTGGTCCCGCCAGGCTTCCCCCATCCTTCAGCTTGCTCACCACCAGCTCCAGGTGACTTACAGATGTGGGTCACTCCTGTCACCGAGCTCTGCTTCTTCATCCATTGCTGTGCCAAGAGGTGGCCCAAAGCACCTCCCCAGCTGCTCAGGAAGGGGCTGGTGGTCTCCACCCAAGTCCAGGGGATCAGAATAAAACTTTTCAGCTTTCAGTGGGAGCAAGAAACCAAACTGGTTTTACTGCAACATCACCTCCTCTCCTGGCCCCAGCGGCTCAGCAGGTCCCTGGCAGGCTTGTGTTCATTCACTCAAAGTAAACACAACGTTTCTGAGACCTGAAAACCAGGAGAGGTGATCCCGACCCTTTGCGTACTCCAGCCTCGGGGTCTGCCTCCCTGTGCCTCAGGGGGTCATGCTCTGGTCCTGGCCACCTCCCAGGGTCAACACCGTGGGTCACCTTCTCCTGATAAAACCCTCAGGACAGCCAACACCTCCGTGTGACCTCCTTGCTGTTTCTCTTGACTGTTCTCGCAGAGTAAAGCTCACACAGCGACCTGCCCGCCTGCTCCAGGCTGCTGGCCCCAGCTCTGCGTCACCGAGGGGCTTTGCCTCCCTGCTGCTTGCTGGCACTCGGCCCCAGGTTTGCTCCTGCCCGCTGAACCCTCGAGCCATTCCCCTGGAGAGATTCAGGTGCTCTTTGAAAGACCACAGTTGCATGGTATCCTGGCCAAAAGCGTGATTAGCACAGCAGGAATCCTTTACACACAAAGCTTTGCAATTTTTTAGGCTCTCTGGGTGACACTTGGTCCTTGACCAGCTGAGCCAGGCTGAGCCTCCAGCCACCCCTGTCCTGGCCAAAAGCATCTCTTAGCCGATCATGCACTGTGTCTGCCAAGACAGAAAGAGCTACTGAGCATCCCCATCTGCTGGGCAAGTGATCAATGATGCCATTAGTACTGGAAAGCAGCGTTTCAGAAAATCCTTTCTAACTCCCTTGGCTTGACTGAGAGCTGGTCTGCCGCCCCCCCCGGCTCAGCGGGGCTGTGCTGAGCGATACACACCTCCGCGCCGGCCGCCGTGTGGCTGCAGCGTCCCCGAATAGCGGGTGCGTTTGCCCACAGCAGCCGGCTGCCCAGGTCTCCCCGGGAATGGCGTGCCTCCTGCCCAGCGCCCAGCGGCCCCCAGCCAGCCGTGCCGTGCTGCTCTGCCTGCTGCAGGCTGGCCGGGCACGGGTTTTGTAATGCAGCCGCAACATGTGCTTGTATTTGCGAGAGTTTCCAAGCACTGCAGACCATGCACAGATCTGGGCTGCATTTAGGCAGTTGCATTACACTGGGCAGTTGCGCT
The DNA here is from genome assembly GCA_013398815.1 of Ibidorhyncha struthersii. NCBI lineage: Eukaryota > Metazoa > Chordata > Aves > Charadriiformes > Charadriidae > Ibidorhyncha > Ibidorhyncha struthersii. Next base: position 71,924 of record VZSZ01000432.1, on the reverse strand, counting down.
TTCCGCTGAAAAATGAGCCTTTCAACCATTCACCGTTTCCAGGAGGCTGCCCTGCAGAGTCTGGAGACTGGGATACAGGAGGCTCCAGCACTGAGACGCCCCACTCCTCCAGCTGCCCAGATCTTTGCCAAGGGGATTTCTGCGGCTTCCCAGCCGTGGGGGCAGTGCAGGCTGCCCAGGCGTCGTTGAGTGAGACTGATGTTGCTCTGCACTGAGCAGAGGTTTACTCTCTGCTCTCTCACTATGTCTCCACCAGATCTTCATCCCAACATGTCCTGTCCTCACCTCCCTTTCTCTTCTCACTGCTCAGATGCTCCCTTTCCAACCGACAGCCCGTGCAATCCATGGCCCTGTGTGAGGCACAGAACCTCTTCCCAATGCAATTATCAGCAGCTGCTTCCCTACGGCAGAGCCTTCCAGCTAACCATGGAGGAAAGCGGAGAGATGAGGAGCGAACCCTCGTTTTGCAGGGAGCTGGGCACAGAGTGTAGAGCTGCCATTGTCTGGAAATGTCCCCTCTTCCAGCCAGAAAGCCTGTCCCCACACCACTGGATGTTTATTGGGAAATCCTGGTTGTTCCTATTTCATGAAGTGGACCATATCTATCTACAGCAAGCCTGGCACTTGGTGTACTGAATACACCACTGTGGATACGGCAAACCCCACGTGCTCAAGAAAGCTACTGGCCATGTGTGATCCCTGAATGCTCTTCATGCATGATAGGTCCCAGGGTCTCAGAAGAATGGGACTCACTTTGCATGCTCCTTCCTCTTTGGGTAATATCCCAACTCTATCCCGTCACTTGCACCTAGGCTACAGAGACACTTGTCCCACTCACAGCCATGGAGATGAGACCAGGGCTCGCTCCACCAGCACCTCTGTAACACCTTCAAACCCACCTGGGACAAGTCTTCGTGCAGGTGCCTGCTCCACCTGCATCAACTGTCCCACTAGAGTAACAGCAAACGCTCAATTTCTTTGCCACCTCAGGTGAAAACAGCAGCAGAGCTCATCATGCCCACCCTTGGGAGCTGTTTTGTCCCAGTAAATTCCCAGCCCCACTCCCAAGCGATGCAGCTCTCCTCCCTCCCCGTGTAGGACACTTGGCACTTGGAGGTCCTTCCGTCAGTGCAAGGGGAGTAGAGCAGTACAAGTCCTACTGCATTCCTCAGCTGTGCAGTACTTCAGATAAAACCTTTGGTTAAATGACAACCTTAACTCTCTGGGAAGATAAGATAAGATAAGTGAAAGAGTTTACAACTTAGCCAAGGAACTGTGTGATCTGAGAGAGTCAAAAAAAAAGACCTGGTGTCTTCAAGGCAGTACACAGCCGCCTGCAAGGCTCCCGATCCCACACTCACTCCAGAGCGAGTGCGAGGATGATTTACGCTGCACTGTTCCCCACTGAGCTCTTTACTTACTTGGGAATTTGTCCTGTTGCCCAACTCCTCTCCCTGCTTGGGAAGCACCAGCTAGAACTCAACTCTGGCCTGCAAAGGACCTTTGGTCAGGAGCCGAGGGAGCACTGGGGGCTGTTTTCTGTCTGCAGCTCATTGACCTCCCCCAGTTAACCTGCTGGGAGGCTGGCTGGGTACAGCAGTGCCAGAGTTTATCCTGCAGTATCTTTTACTGGTTCTGCTGAGAACATCTTGGTACCAGAAAGATAGAAAGGGTGGGCAGAAAGAGTACCCTGTCCTTGCAGGCTCTACTAACACAACGTAGAGGTGCTTGAACCCTCGTGCCAGTGCCCTGCACTGCTGCTGTGCCCATGCACAGCCCTGCCCAGCGCACTCCTTGAGAGAAGCATCCCGGAAAACCTCGCGGGGCATTAGAGTGAGAAAAGACTCCTTTGGTCTGGCCCGTTGCTTACACGAGACGCGGGACCTTCTCGCAGCACCTCTCTTTTGAGCTAGAAAAAAAAGCTATTCTCCACTTAAAACATCCAGTGACAGCAAGTCTGCTGCCGTACTTGGTAGCGTGTTTCGGTAGCTGAATGCACACGGGGTTGAAGTGTGAGCCCAGTTTCCAGACCGACGTCGGTTTCTAGCCCTGTCTTTAGCTGAGGAGCTCCCGGCTACAGCCGCCTGCAGCCAGGTTTGTTCTCACGGACTGCAGCCAGCTCCCTCCTCACTTTCCCTGCAACCGGCAGAGCTCTTCGAATCTTTTCACCGGCTACACTGCATGCTTTCCAGTCAATGTATCTGTTGCAGCCCTAATTTTCCAACGTCCTTCTTGCACTGGGGCACTAAAGCAGAGCACACTTTTCTAGTAACACCCCAAACACAATGTCAGAGGAAGCTGCCTCCATGAACACTCAGTGTTCAGCCATTAGGCCGCGTCTTGACACTGGACCAGGACTCTCCCCGTGCAACCGGGATCTCCCAGGATAGTCTCCCCTTTTTGCTTTGCTCCAGCTTCAGGGCAACCCCAGTCACTGCCTGTGCCCTGCCCCAGGTCCCCTCTTCCCCAGCCTTGCTGTTGCTGCTCACATGCGCAGGAGGTTGCCCATCACCTCCCAGAAGCGGCCCTGCAGCCACTGTGCTTGCCTTCCAGTCCAGCGCATCTCTACAGGCTCCTCACCCCCACCTCTCACTGGAGGAAGCCATCTGCCTCCAGGTCCTGATGGCCCTCCAGCACTTCTCTGAGCCGCAGCAGAGCTTGCAGAGTCAGCCACACCTCATCACGTGAAGATTCGATCCAACAGAGTCCAGGGCATCCCTTTGTAGAACGGTCTAATACGTAAATTCCCATTACAATGAAAAAATCAGTTTATTGCTGGATGAACTTACCTAATGAGAAGAATTTATAGCCCATGAAGCCCCTTAAGTTTAGCACAAAGCAGCTTGTAGTACACGGATTATTCTAGAATTTTATCACAAGCAATAGTTCAATTTAAAGCAAAGAGCTGCCAGACTCCTGCTGTGTCCCACGCACCTGACGTCACTCCCTCACTGGAATAAAAGCTGTTTCAAACTACGTTTTCTCTCACACAAGGACAGAGCCCGCTGAGATGCTGGCCGTCAGACTAACGGAACACGCTGCAGAAAAAGCACATCTACCCCAGAAAAGAAATACCACCCTGTAAAGCACGGTGACCAGGACAGGCACTTTTTAGACTTCAGAAAAATCTTAAACCAGGGTAGTGGCACGCTGCACAGCTGAAGCGGGTCGCCATTAGCAAGAAATCTGGAAAACTACATCTTTGGTGAAAGAGCAAATTGAAAGAGATGATCTCGGCTAGAAGAGCAAGGCACTGCAGAAGTGACGGAGCACACAGTCCGCCCCATCAGCTCCACCCATGCGCTACTCATGCTGCTTTGTAAAACTACTAAGGCTATAAATTTATAAAAAATTGGCAGGGTTGTCTAACGCAAGCTGAGCAGATCCTGTTGAGAAAGTCTGATACAGAACAACACATCTTTCTAAGATGAGCCCCAGGGCAGACCGTGCAGGGGACAGCAAACCTTCTGGTGAAAAACAGTTGTCTCTTGTCCATGATGTCATTTTTAAAGATGAAAATAAAAAATATTTTACTAAATTACAAAGGGTAATGGTTTTAAGCTAAAAGAGGGTAGATTTAGACTAGATATAAGGAAGAAATTTTTCACAGTGAGGGTGGCGAGACACTGGCCCAGGTTGCCCAGAGAGGTGGGAGATGCCCCATCCATGGAGACACTGCAGGTCAGGTTGGACGGGGCGCTGAGCAACCTGATCCAGCTGAAGACGTCCCTGCTCACGGCAGGGGGGGTTGGACTGGATGACCTTTAAAGGTCCCTTCCAACCCAAACTGTTTTATGATTCTATGATTCTCATTGCCAGAAACTCTGAAGAACAAGACAGGGGGTTCAGTTTGGGTTATAAGGTGTCTTCAGTTTTACCTGCAAAAATTTTAGGCACTTACTGTCCATTCTCCAGGTCCTTCACGTGGCACACAGACGCTTCCACCACATCCTTTGGGTTGTGGTAGGGATTGCTGGCAATGGGATGCTCCTCAAGATGATAATGCCGGGCGGTCCCATTGACTTTGTAGATCAGGGGGCTGGCTTTCCCGTTGGGCGACATCTCCTCCTTGCTTCTCTCCTTCTCGGGTATCACAACTTCAATTTTCACTTCAACTGCGGGAACAAACAGAAATATTCATCAAAATGAAGCCAGAGGTTTTGCTGCCATTCTGCCTCTCCCTTGTTCCCTGGACTTCGAGAGGAGCTGACAGACATCAGAACAGACATTTTTTTGTTGACTTGCTTGAGAAGATAAAACATTTAATATCAAACTCAGCTTGATTACCTGAGCCCATTATTCCACTGTTCTTTCTCGACTGGGCACCTTTGTATGCATAAAATACATATTCTTGTGAGCAGACATTAGTCATCGGTGCAAAACAATCCCTCAGTCACAGTTCCTGCCCTGTTTAGTGGAAAACAGATTCACTAAATGTGAGGCATGCCAAGGCCTCTAGGGCTCAGACTTCAAACACCCCTTTAATTGTTTGTAGGTAACATTAACGGAAAGAGAAAGCCAACACTGCATGGTGTATAAAGCTGCTTCATTAGATGGAGACCAATTAATAAGGAATTAGAAATATCCAAAATTATTTCTGCACAAGGTTTTCAGTGTAGAGTGAATCTTGAGCGTTAAGTGAGAAAAGCAAGGATCGTCCGTTTTACTTAGTTGTACACCATTGAACAGGTTTGACAACAAAAGCATCCCTGGCCTGGAGACCAGGGGACACCAGGGAGCTGCTTGTGCCAGTGCAGCGCATCCCCCCGACCATCAGAGGGGACACTGGAGCCAGCGGGTCCCCTCAGCCCCACTGCCACCCTGGGTGCTGTCACCGGCAGTGATGGAGCAGAGGAGTGCTGCCCCTCCGTGTCCTCCTGCCCTCCCACTGCCTCGGCCGGGATGTGCTGTCCCCTCCCCGGGGGGGGACGGAGGGGGAACAGAGGGGCTCTCCTCGGCCACCCCGGTGAAGACATGCCGATGTCCACCTGAGCTCCCCGAAGGGCAGCGCTCACCCAGCCTGGCCGTGCACCCACCCACCGCTCCGTGCCCGGGGGGAGCAGGATGGAGTCAGGAGCATCAGAGGAAGCCGGCGATGAGCTCTCACATCACAAAGTGAAAAACATCACTTTAGCTCCTAGGGGCTTCATAAAAGTAAAGCCATTAATATTTATAATAAACCCCAGGGGAGTTCTATAGTGAGCCAGGGAGTAAGTGCCAGAGGCTGAAGAAGTGTCTCAAGCAAATGGGAGATTGCTGAGCTTTCCCCATCTTATAAATGTCATGAACAGGAAAAGCTGTGCAGAAGACAAAAATTAAAGCTCACGACCTAAACAGGTCAAGGAAAGGCAAAGAGAGGGGAACGACCTGCCCCAGAAGAGGGACGAGCCCTGCAGCAAGAGAAGGGTGCTGGGTCTTCCCGGCTTCACCTGTTGCCCCCGCGCCGTTTATTGCAAGTCCATTGAGATGACAATGGAAGAAAAGCCCAGGGGGAAGGTCGTTCATTTAGGAAGGGAGAAAAGCAAGTGGCCGTGGCCATCCAGGCACTGGAGGCAGGCGGTTGTTTCAGGACTCCTACGAGTTTCTGCTTTTTGTGGCAGTTCAGCAGGGCAGGGGACTGGGCGGCTTTTCGCCAAAGTGCCAAATCCTCCCACTCCCCAGGAGCAGGGTTCACCACGGGCTCTGACAGACCGACCCAGTTCTTTGTATCCACACTGAACCAATAGAAAATGTGAACTTCTGTTGCGTTATTGCAGCTGCCAGCTGCAGGAGTTACTGCAAACCAATAGGCCCAGCATCATGCATTAAAAAAAATAAAAAATAAGCAAATTTGTTCCTGGAGCACTACAGAAGCAGCCCAGCTCCCTGCAGGTGCCCAGCAAAGAAGCCACTTTCCATAAGCACTGTTTTCCTATTGTGTTTGGAAAAACAGACAGGGATTTTCCAGGACAGAGTTAGGAAATATAACGAACATCCCTTTATGCCAGTCCATCAGACGTTTATCGGGAGCGAACGTGGCTGCGCATGCTTGCAGCCAGACCCCAGAGCCGGGCAGCACGCTGCCTCTGCTGCCAACCATGGCGCATGATGAGACTGGGCTGGCAGCAGCGCAGGCGGCAGCTCCGAGCCCCAACGGTGATGTCGATGCTGGTTCCACCTCTCACTTGGCCTGATGCCCCAGAGCTTTGTTTCCCAAACTACATCTGGGTCAGGTGAGCACCCGGAGTGCTCACTGACCCACGGGCATATGGACTTGTGGGGATGANNGTGGGGATGAAGATAGAAATTTAGCTCTGAGTTCTTCACTTCTTTCTTGGTCAGAAAACCATATGCAAAAAGCAGCCGGTCTCTGGCACCGGTACATGGCACTGTTCCCGGCCGTACCCGCTCAGCACTCACCGACAGTGCTGGACCAATGTCCAAAGGAAAAGAAAAAGAGGTACAAAGCCTTTCCCCCTCCTATTTTGGGTCCCACACATCACCACTTGCCTCTGTGGGGGGCAACCCCCACTTGCCTCTCCCTGACCCTTTATCCCCCCCTTCTCCTCCTCCTCCTCCTCATCCCCCCCAGCCCGGCCCTGCGTGGGGTGTCCCTCTGGCCAGAGACCTGCATTCCTGAGGGATGATCCCTCCAGGAATCTGGGGCTCAGCAGTACTTGAGCTGATCCAGCAAACTGCTTCAATTGCCATCAGGGAAAATGACATTTAAATGAAATATTTATAAACAAAATTTAATTCTGAAATCCAATTGGCATGGTGTGGCTGGGTCCAGCGCTCTGTCCCTTTTGACAGTCAGTTTCTATAGCTGCTAGAAGAGGTTCCTGACCTTAAAGTAAACAGTTTGGAAAGTTTTAGGAATGTCCCTACAGATCTGTTCGGTGGCCGACTCCTCGGGGACAGGCCAAGGCCACCACTGTCACACAGCAGCACTGCCCTGGCCACGGCTGGTGGGAACAAGGGTGACAGCTATAGCTTCCAGGGTAGAGCAACTGCCACTCTCCGAGCCTGTATATGTATCCATCCAGAGATATATAGATATAAATATAGTTCAACAAGGGCAAGTGTAGGGTCCTGCACCTGGGGAGGAATAACCCCAGGCACCAGTACAGGTTAGGGGTGACCTGCTGGAGAGCAGCCCTGTGGAAAGGGACCTGGGAGTCCTGGTGGACAACAGGATGCCCATGAGCCAGCAATGTGCCCTGGTGGCCAAGAAGGCCAATGGCATCCTGGGGTGCATCAAGAAGAGTGTGGCCAGCAGGTCGAGGGAAGTCATCCTCCCCTTCTGCTCTGCCCTGGGGAGGCCACATCTGGAGTATTGTGTCCAGTTCTGGGCTGCCCGGTTCAAGGACAGGGAACTGCTGGAGAGGGGCCAGCAAAGGGCTATGAAGAGGACCAGGGGATTGGAGCATCTTCCTTATGAGGAAAGACTGAGGTACTTGGGTCTTTTTAGTCTGGAGAAGACTGAGGGGTGATCTTACCAATGCTTATCAATATCAATACAAGTGAGAGTGCCAGGAGGATGGGAACAGTCTTTTTTCAGTGGAGCCCAATGATAGAACAAGAGGTAACGGGCACAAACTTGAGCATAGGAAGTTCCATCCAAATATAAGGAGGAACCTCTGCCACTCTCAAAGGAAAGAGCACTGGCACAGGCTGGCCAGAGAGGTGGGGGAGTCTCCCACTCTAGAGACATTCCAAACCCACCTGGATGTCGTCCTGTGCAACCTGCTGAAGGTGACCCTGCTCTAGCAGGGGGTGGGACGGGATGAGCTCCAGAGGTCCCTTCCAACCCCCACCATTCTGGGATTCTGTGATATAGATATTCCTGCTTGCCGTGGGCCACCAGCACCACTTATACACGCATATATATGTGTATGTATGTATTTTTGTGTGTTCATGTACAATTTTAATACATATGTATTTTTTACCTCTATATATACACACACACACATATATATATGAAGGACCAGGAGGCCAGGGCTGGAGGTATTTTATAAGAGCATACAAAAAAAAACAGATGAAAAAGTTGAGCAGGTGCTAATACCACACATCCACATACACCTCAGCCCTGCCAGCTCCTGGTATTCAAAACCCCTGAGCCAGCTCCTCAAAATCATAGAACTGCTTAAAATACGGACTCTTGTCAAGACTATACATTTGGACCTTTTTTTTTTTCCTCCCAGGTTTTCAGCCTCTAGGTGAGAGCTCTGCCAGGACACCTACACACGCACCCAGGAGCCGTGTCCCAACCTTTTATCACACTTGGCTCCAGGGTTTTTTTTTCCACACCGTGGCCATGATGCTCTTATGCTTTGCCTCATGTCATTAACACCTGGCAGTCAGTCATTAATACCCCATTACATCTCCCGTAAATCTATTCCTTCTCCATCACTATCCACAGCCTTGCGGGACAAGACAAAGCCTCTGACTGATTTTAGGCAGGTACCTGACACATGAGGCTGGAAATGTTGGCATCCACCCCCAGGCAGGGGGGTGGCTAGGCTGAAGTGCAGGTCAGTATTTAAAAAAAATAAGGGCAATTAAATGACCCAAGACTTCTTTACCACAGGATTAGGTTACCATCATGGCTCAGTGCCCTTCTAGAGGCTAAATTTAAACTACAGGTATCCGGCTGTTGAAAGGGTCATACTTAAAATGGTAGAAACAAGGAAAATACTAAGTTAATGCTGCAGTGCAGGGGGAGAGAGAACTGGCAGGAGCTGAGAGTTGGCTTGAATCTTGGGAGTCTGGGTAGGATGAAGATGCCTGGCCATAGGGGATGGGGGAGCTGTGTGTCTGCCTTCCCCAACCACAAAACCCTGTGCTGCCTCAGGGTTTGCCGCGTCGGGGCTGCAGGCGCAGGGCTGATGAGCCCTGCGGGCAGGGAACAGCCTGGTACTGGCCGTGTAGTGCCGGCAGCTCCGAGAGCAGTGGAAACCAGAAAAGCATCCAGGGTAGTGATGACGGAGGGACCAGTGGGGTACAGTGGGCACAGCCAGAAAGCCCCATTTACCCCAGCAGGGTTTATTTTCCCACAGCCAGCACAGCATAAATCCACCGCCACGGGACACGTTTGGGGTCTCGCTCTGCCCTGCCACAGCTGCGCCCTCCTGCGCCCTGCACTGCCCTTTAACTGCACACCTCCATGACATCTACTTTAGGTGGTCTCAAAGAGACTCCAAACCATTTCTATTAAAAATGACAGAGCTAACGACGAAACCACCACGTCAAACGTGCCCAGCTGTACCCTCCCTCTCCAGGTGCCTTGTTCAGCAAATGCCACACTCCCAAAATCCAGGAGGTCGGGCTTGCCAGCCAAGCCTGGGGGCACCCTCAGAGCCAAGCTCGGAAGGACACCCAGCCCACGGCACCCCCTCCAGCAGTGGGCAGCATCCCCGCGAAGGGGGACACATTCCCTGCTCAGAGCCAAATGCATCCTCTACGTGAGGGCACAGCTCACCCGCAGACAGGTCACGCTGCCCCGGAGCCGCTGCCCTGCCCCACCATCAAGCGCTGAGCCCAGCAGAGAGCGCAAAGGAAAATAATCACAACTTTATAGGTGTTGCAGGCCGCTCTCCCACGCCTGGTGCAGAACCGATGCTGCTGCAGCTCCCGCCGAGCACGACGGTTCCCTTTACCCGTCATCCTGACCCGGCTGCCTCTCCTGCGCGGTGCTGGGAGCCCACGCAGACTGCCAGCTGGCAGCTCATCGCGTATGCATCACGCACCCGGAGCAAAACTGGAGGAAAAAAAATTATGCAGAGATTGAGAACTGGGCCTTCAGAACAGGATCCGGCATCACAGGACTGCGGTACTACAGATAACAGAAGATTACTTCGCTGCTTGAACATAAGCTCTTAATTAAGCACTTAAATATCAGGATGGGGTCGGGCGCTGCAGCAGCAGCCAGACTTCAGGGCTGGCCTCCGGTACAGCCGGCATAGTTATTTGCCGTTGCAGGACTTCACTCCCCAAAGCTCTTGTACCGGTGAGCTGCTCGTCGAAAGGTCTTCCCGGCACACAGCAACGTGTGTGCAACCTCAAGGTTGTCTCAGGAAACGCTGAGGGTGCTCAGGGGGACTGAGGGTCTCTCTCGGATATAAGAAGATGGAGCAGATGAGGAACTCTTATACATCTTTCAAACAGGTCTAAATAAATTCTGTTGACATCAGGCTGCATCTGAAATATTCCCTTCATGTCAAAACAGCACTGATGGAGAAAATAGCTCTGTTCTGTCCCTGCAGGATTTGCTTTTCATTCGTACAGGGGATAGGTGGATTTTTAGAAATAGGAAAGTCCACTACTTAGCGCTGATGGTGCACAGTTCCTGCAAGAAAGAGGAATGACAAATATCATAAAAAGGCTGTGAAACCTCTTTGCCGGAACAATCGGTATCTGCAAATGTTTACCTCGCTGCATTTGCAGGTTTCATAATCACTGAGCTGAAGCACCGCGGTGTGCTAACCTGGGGCTGGGGAAAGGCTTGTCAAACGCCTTGGAAGACTGCTAATCAAAACCAGAGCTGCAGAGAGAGCGTTACATTACGGGACGGCATTTTCAGTCATTTGGCCCTGCTATGCAAATACAGCTCTACATTTGGCCCTGCTATGCAAATACAGCTCTACACGAAGATCTGCAGTTCAGGAAATATGCCTGCAGAGCGCTTTTATTCCTGCACCGGTCCAAGATTAAACAATTTTGCTGATGGCACACAAAATAAAGTGGAACTGCCAGTAGAGTTTGTTACAAGTTTAGTAAACAAAGGCATTTATTCCTGGATGCGTTCGCACTCCTGAAGCATTTCAAGGGAGGATATAAACAGCGTGGGTTTTCACAAAAAGAAAACTTACCATTCATAGTGCCGTATTACCGTGGCACTGCAATGACCCGTGAAATAATCACAGTATAAGTCAAGTGCAGAAAATCACCTTTATTTTCTCCTTGTGCCTTGCAAAGCAAAGGCAGAGAACCTCACTCAGGGGTTGCTCGTTGGGTTGCAGACAAGACTTGTATCGCCCCTCTGACCTTTTGAGTCCTTGAACCAGAAATCCCCACTGCCTGAGGCAATGAAGACAAATTGCCAATAAAAGGTCCCCAAAAAACATTTTTCCACCCACAAAGGCTATGTGTGGATGCCGAAGGATCTCATAGATCAGCGCAAGTGTCTGAATTCCCTTGCCCTTGGGCACGACCAGGCAGCGAGGACGGGGTCGTCCTTCAGCTCCTTCTTAGGTGACCAAAACAAGCTGCAGAATGGGAGCTCTCCTCGAAGGCAGCTTCGGCAACACCGACTGCACAAGCCCCCCATGCACCAGCATCGGTCTCTGGGGACCGGAGCTGGGGTGACCTGGGTATGATGACCCCAAACGACCACACGGTGCCTGCTCATGACCATGTTGTAGGCAGGGGCTCAGGACAAGGTTTGACGTTGACACTTCCACACCAGACCTCCCTTGACCAGCCAGTTTGCCTCCACAGCCTGCATCGCAGCCCCTTCCTCTCCCACGTACACCCACTGTCGCCAAACCGCAAAGAGCCGGGAGCCCATCCAGCCCAGCCGCGGCAGGAGCATGCAGGGCAAGGAGAACATCCTTGACATCCAGGTGCCTACAGCTGCTTTCCCCACCGGAGGCGGTATGCACAGACAAGCTTTGCCAAGAAAATAAAATCCAGAGAGCAGAGCCGCCCCAGGACCTGGCCGGGGTGGTGGGACTGAGAAAGCACCAAGAAATCAAGCAGTAGGTGGTCCTGCTCCTTCCCTGGTTGTTCCCTTCCAGCAGGGACAAAATGAAGGGCTGGCCAGCGAGTGGCAAAGCTGTGGCGGCAAGGAAGGGGCTGGAGCCACACGCTGTGCAGGGATGGTGTCACACAAACCCACCCTGGGGCAGGAGGGGGCCAGTTCTGCCCCCAGGCACTGCGGGAAGGCAGAAG
>VZSZ01000432.1:49540-59797 GCA_013398815.1 Ibidorhyncha struthersii | reverse complement strand
GGAGGGCAGTCACCTGGTTTGGGCTTGGAGAAGCATCCTCCCATGGCGCCGGCCGGGACAGGCAGCAGGGATGGGGACGGCGGGCAGGTCAGCGAGGGCACGGGCACATCCTTGCATGATAAACCGATTGCTCGCACCAGACCAGGCTCCAGGCGCCGTTCACAACCTGCGTCGGGCAGAAAAGCTCCGTGAGAAGCGGTAGCGCAGGGAGGGGAAGGGAAGCCGGAGAGCAGCTGCAGGCAGGAGCCGGGCAGCAGGAGCACAAGGGGCGCAGAGAGCAGGGGGCACGTCACACTGAGCCCCACACAGCCCCGGTGACCCAAGTGACAAGCGGAAAACACGACGGGTGTCACCGCGCTGGGAGTCACCGGTAAATTCAGTTACAAAGTTTATAAATTCAATCACCTTTTCAAAGTTTAAAATGACAAAAAACCCCGTATCACTTATGCTTAGACTTTAATAACTTCCCAAAGCCCTGCCTTTGGGAATTAAATCTCTAAGCACATAGGTCACAGCCCAAATACAACGATTAAACCATAAATACATTTCAGTCAGTTTTTTTCTCTTTTACTATTAGGTGATGGAAAAAAGAAATCTACTTTTTTGCCCGGTCCTGCAAGTTCCCCCTTTCCAGTACCGCTTGTTCTTGCAGAAATCCCATTCGCTTTGGAACAATTATTTATTTGAGAAAGGGTTTTCACTGTCAGGCCACTTTGCGCCAAAGCCCAATTTTTTATACTATTAAGGCAAGATTTTTTTTATGTTTAAGTGGAACAGGCAAACAGTCCACTTCAAGTTGTGTCTATCCCATCAGCTTCGACCAATAGTGCGCTCAGATTTGGTACAAACTAAGATTTGGGATAAACCTTTTCGGTTATATTACTTGACTGAAAACAGCAGAGACTCATACAACACAAATGGGGTAATAACATAGAACATTTAATTAATTTTATTCCTTCACACCTGGACTTGAACTGATTTACTATGGTTTTACCATATATTTTTCACAAAGCCTTCCGATCTGTGCAGGAAGTTAAAACTGTTTCCAGAGGATATTTTAACGTAGGCAAAGTACGCTTTTCGGCAGCTTAGAAAGCGCCTCAAGACCCTCCCAACGAGAAGAAAATACAGAAGTGCCAAGAGACAAGCGCCGAGCATGGCAATTTCTCCCCTTTACTTAAGCACAAACTCAAAATATCCAGACGTATCCCTCTTTCAGCTATATCCCTCTAAAACACGCACACTCCTTCCAACGCACCTTCAAATTTCCCTTCTGCCGTGCATGGCATGACCTCCACCAAGTCCCAGGTGCGTTGCAGGAGCACCTTCAAAGCCTGAAGCATGTTGAGTAAGTAATCCAGGCTACAGAGGAGCAAGAGGCCGGTGCCTCACCATGCGGTGCAAAGCGGACATGTGCCATTTGATAACAGGGCACTGAGGGGTACCAGTTTGGGACAGATAGGGCAAAATCCCACACAAGCTGGCCTGCAGACTACAAAGAGATCAGATGTGTGTGGAGCCAAACAAGCTCATTTGCAAAGGGGGAATATTAAACGGAGTAGGGAAGAGCCAAGAGCTCTTCTCACAAGGGCACGAGCATCCAAGGAAAGCAGCATGCTGATACTTATGCAGGAGCAAATGCAAAAAAATGCCATGTAAGAAGGTGCAGAAACTCAGAGGAAGATTTGGGAGCGACGGGGAAAAATGCAGCAAAGTCACACTGCTGTATGTCCCTTTGCCAAAACTGGCAGGAAGAAAGGGAAAATGGCTTTGTAGCAGAGAAACAGTCTCAAGCCATTGACATATCAATGATAGAGGACAAAAATTTAGTGTAAAACATATAATAAAGCACCATGAAAAGGTTGGCAACAAAAGGAGGCGGGAGATGAGTGCCAAATATGAGCAGGTGGGGGGGGATGAGCTGTGGGGGGACATCCAGGACATCCTCAGCATCACGCCAGAAGGGAAAGTAAAACTGCACCTAAGTGAGTTCAAAGCAAAATGAGATGCCGCTGTGAGCAGAAGGTGCCAATGAGACAACGTGAGGCACGCAGGGGAGAGCAAAGAGAAAGCTGAAAAGAGGAGACTGTGACGTACACAGAGGCTGGGCTTCCTTCTGGAAGGCAACCAGCCCGCTCCGAGGTCTGCGATAGCCGATTCCCACAGTCGACCCATGAGCAAACCAAACCCACTGCTAACCCAGAGTGGCCGTGTGCGGTGGGTTTCCTGCAGCAGAACGTGGACGCCGTGCCGGCAGGACGGGGTGACACTCCGGGCAGCATCGGAGCAATCCCTCAGGATGCTGCGCACAGCAGGGACACAGCGGGGGACCCCTAACCACCAGGGCAGGCGGTGGGGTGGATGGCAGCAGGGTGACTCCCCAGTGTGCCTCACCAGAGGATGCCTCGGATCTTCTCCAAACCCCCCAGAGATGCTGATGTGCAGTCTGATGGCCACGGGACTGGTTTCCAGCTGGTCTGGCGGGTTTTACCAGGGACTTTGGGGGGGATGTCAGAGATACTCATGTCCCTGATTATCAGCCATTTGTCTGAGATGTCTTTGCATTGTTTGGACGTTAAAGACGGCAATCTGAAGCCATAGCCTCAGGCCCACTTCACATCTCCTAATTTCCCCACTGATGGTACCCCTGGGCCCTGCGTTCCACCTGTCTGAGCCACCCACAACCTCCTAGAGCAGCTCAGAGCAGAGCACGTGCATGTTTCTCAGCATCCCTCCTCCATTCCTGGAGTTAACCAGGCAAAAGCAAAATGGTAGGATTTCAGCTGACACTACCAGAGGAGAAGCTGTCTGCTTGCCCACAGCCTCAGTCCCAGCAAGCACATAGAGATGTTTCAGAAAGTCACCTGAGACCCAGCTGGTTGCTGAAAGGCACCAGCCTGCCCTGCCAGATGGACTCATGAGACACAATGGGATCATGTCACCGCTAGCGGCATCCAGAGGTACCTATCCAGAGCTGGACCCTGCAGGAGTCGGCCAAAATCTCCTCTCTGTTAGGAAAGGGAAATAAGCTTATACACGACACGATGTAACTGAACCCAGGATCATCCGGAAAACCTTGCTAGGTCTTGAAGGGTAATACACTGACCTATACAAGATCATACAGCTGATGGCCTTACCTCAGTAAACCAGCTCATAATCTGTTCCCTGAACAAAACAATGCTCTGTGCTTCACAGCTGTACAGGAACACCTCCAGCATCTGCTCGACGAGGGCAGCAAGGAGTGGGCTGTCAAAATATGAGGCAACTGTTGTGGTGCTGAGGAGCATACTGCCCCATCTCTAAAAACTCCAGTGTGAATGGGGAATTGGCCCTGCAACAGGCTGTCTGCAAAACAGGACTCCAGTGTCATGCACAGAGAGCACTGCCCAACAGCACACCACCAGAGAAACCACCCTGCTCCCAAACAGGAGGAGAAACATGGAAAACAGAGTCACAGAGTGTCATAGAGTGGTTTGGGTTGGAACGGACCTTAAAGACCATCTCATTCCAACCCCCCCGCCATGGGCAGGGACGCCTCCCACCAGCCCAGGTT
This sequence comes from Ibidorhyncha struthersii, assembly GCA_013398815.1. Taxonomy (NCBI): domain Eukaryota; kingdom Metazoa; phylum Chordata; class Aves; order Charadriiformes; family Charadriidae; genus Ibidorhyncha; species Ibidorhyncha struthersii. Next base: position 56,244 of record VZSZ01000432.1, on the reverse strand, counting down.
GCTCCAAGCCCCGTCCAACCTCGCCTTGAGCACCTCCAGGGATGGGGCAGCCACAGCTTCTCAGGGCAGCCGGCGCCAGGGCCTTACCACCCTCAGAGTGAAATTGTTTTCCTAATATCTATCCTAAATCTCCCCTCTTCCAGTTTGAAGCCATCCCGCCTTGTCCTATCCCTACATGCCCTTGTAAAAAATCCCTCCCCAGCCTTCTTGTAGGTGCCCTTTAGATACTGGAAAGCTGCTATAAGGTCTCCCTGGAGTCTTCTCTTCTCCAGGCTGAACAACCCCAACTCTCTCAACCTGTCATATAATCCAATAATCAAATAATCCAACAGGAGAAATGTAGAAAACAATCCAGTGCTACTAACCCCAAGCGCTGCCGCTGCACGGCAGTAAAACTGCAATATTGCAACACCAAGTTTTCACTGCAGGTAAGGGATATAAACCCAGAAAAAGGACCATGCAGCTCAGCCCACCTCTCTGACAGTGGCCAACAGCACTTACGTGCCATGAGCAGGCAAGAACAAGGCAGTGACACCTCAGCCCACGTTCCCTGCCAGGTTCAGGCAGCCCATGCGCAGATCAGGATCCAGAGCTTGCACCGTTTTTGAGAGACGCGCAGTGCTGACAGTGCTATTATTAGCGCTGTGTTTACCTCTCCACTCGCTGCTGAGCCCCAGGCTCCGCTTTTAATTGAAAGCTCTGCTGTGACTCCAAAATCCTTTCCAAGTGGTAATATAAGTATATATATTACATTGTCAGTATAATTAGTATTTTTCCCTTGAGCATTATTTTGTGTTTATTGAAACAGTGTCATCTTATCACCTGGCCATCGAGGTCCATCCTATCCAGCTGCAGCATTTCACAGTCAGCATCTGTTTTGCTGCTGTGAATAATTCTGAGCACTGAGCCAGGCCCGGTGACACGAGCATCTCCCAGGCGTACCAGTTTGCAATCCAAGCTAGCTCCAGCTGGGGAGGTCAGCTGGAGACTTCTCCATGTGGAGCACTGAGCACGGAGACACTCATGACACTGTTCATCCCCTCAGCAATGATTCACCTGCTGTGGATTCACCACCCTGGTGGACGTGGACATCAGCTGCCCCTGTGGCCTCTCCTGGCTCCTCCAGATCCCCTCCCTGAGCTTCTGGCTGCACCCTCACCTTTTTACAGACATCATCCTCACCCGAGTTGGCCCTTGCCTGCTGGGCCTGGACAAGACAACCCTGGCTTCTCGTCCCCTTCCCACTTCCCCAGCACAAGTCCCCATCCCTGGCCCATTGTTGTCCCCCCCCTGCCACCAGACTCTCTTGAGAGGGGGGGGTCCCGCCACCTCCCAGGTCAGCTCCGTCCCCTCCCCACCCCTCTCAAGCCCTGGCCCCACATCTCGTCTCCCCTCCCTGCATCTTCTCCAGTCTCCTCAGTGTTGGGGGGGCTTCCAATGTCAGCAAGAAGATGACCGATGTGATGTCCTCACACAAGGGGCTGATGGGTGCAAGGCCAGAGAAGGTAGGGGATGTGGTGCCAACCCACCGCTTGCTCCCCGAGAAGAGAGTCTGCACTGGGGGTGAACCACGGGCCCGCGGGGCCTGAGGATAGAGAAGCCAAAGATGCTGGAGCAGCTCCTAACTCCTGAAGATCCTGGTTGTGGCTACCAGAACAAGAAACATCTCAACCTCTGGGTCTTACAATCCCAGACCCTCAAGGCTTTGCAGGGACACAGCCTCTGGTCCTCCCACAGTTGCACCTCCTCCACTGCCATATCCTTCTCTTGGGCCAGACTCAAGCCAGCCCTGGGGCTGCTGGGGACACAGCTCAGGTTCCCAAGGCCCCAGGGCTCAAGAATATGACCACCAGTCCAAGGTAACCAGCCAACAATGGCAGCATCCTGCTACCACCAGCAACCAACCTCCAGTCTCCCAGGCAGTTCAGGATCTTGTGCTCAGCCAGCTTTCCTGCTCTCTTGATTTCTGCTGGGGACAGGTTCACCAGGCACCACTGCCTGGGCTTGCTCCGTCCCACAGCTGGAAATGCCTGCACCATCTCTGCTATGCATCCAGCAAACCAGGCTCCCAGGCCTGTGTGCTGGCAGGCAACAGCAGCCTTGTCCTCTCCATGCGAACCGCCACCACAGCTGAACTTGCAGTGCTTTTGCAGGAAGCTCCAGAGGAAACCTTGGGGGAGTCCTGTGAGGAAACCTGGGAGAGCGCCTGGAAGATCTTTGAGCAGGTTTCTGAGGAGCCACTGAAATTCACGGTGACCAAGTGGGACACCTGGGACCTGCTCTGTTCCCTAGGAGATGACTTCTGTCTCTTCATTGACACCACTAGTCTGGAGGAAAAGGACTGCATGTTCATGGAAAGACAAGGTCCACATGAGTGAAGATGAGAAAGATCTTTTCTAGGACACACAGCAGGATCTCAAAGCAGAGATCAGGAAGAGGTATCTCCTAAGGAAGCCATTCCCTCAGGATGAGGGAGAAAGCTTCCCCAAGGTCGGAGAAGAACTTCTGTTTGGAGGAGTGAAGAAAACCACAATGGAGAAGGCAGGCAGCATAGGCCCCTGGGATGCCTGTTTCCCAAGAAAAGTGGGATAAAGGGCCTACCAAAGAGACATGACACCACTTGGCAGCTTTTAACGCAGTGAGGGAAACATGGCAGCCCCAATGCAGTTGTGGTCATGATCACGCTGGCCTTCATCTCCCATCAGGGTGGCACTTCTTGCTCTGCACCTTCTGCCCAGGCAATTCCATGTCACTCCTCTGCCGTTCAAAGGTCTCCTCCTCGCCGTACATGATGCATGTCCAGCATTCACCCCAAGAGCACCAAGACACTTGGGAGAGGTTGAGATGCTGATGGCAGCCTCACGTGCCTGCAGCAGGAGGTCCCGCAGCCATTAATACCAAGCATCACGGGCTGCATTTCAGCCTTGCAGGCAACAGGCTGAATTCCACACATGAGCACTGCACTGAAGAGCTATTGTGTAGCCACAGGATCACAGAAGAATTTAGGCTGGAAGAGGTCTCCGGTGGCCATCTGATCCAATTCTGTCTCTGAGCAAGGCGAGATACCAACCTTGATCTAACCTTAATCCTTCTTTAAGCTTTGGAGAATGGACCCAATGCCATTCATGACATGAGAAGACACACTAACACCTGGGAGTCCCCAAGGGTACCAGACCTTTTCAGATGGGTATCAGTGGAAAAGGCTGAGACTCAATGGTCTACAAAGAACAATAAAATCCATTCTTGGCAGTTAGAGACCACCCCAGAGCTCCCCATCCACGCTTCTTCCATTGCCAGATGCAGCACCCATTAGAAATGGGAAGTGGAGATGTTCAAATATGCTCTCTCTGCCTTTTGGAGGACCCAATGGTGTCCTGCAGGGACTGAGAATGACATCTTTTCTCCCAGGCCTATCACTTCTGGAGTATTTTGCCATGCTTGGAAGCCCCTGAGGTGCCCCCAGTGGAAGGAGGGAAGGGGTCGGGCAGTGCCCGTGTCCCCTGGAGCCGGGGTAGCCCCGAGGGCCGGGCAGAAGGTGTTGCTCATGTGCTCAGGGCACAGCCGATCGCCAGTTGTGGGGTCAGGAAGGAATTGTTTCCCCTGGGCAGATTGGCACAGGTTCCCGGGGGTTTTTCGCCTACCTCTGCAGCACTGAGCCCTGGCCCCTTGCCAGCGCTCCTCGGGGCCAGTTCTGGCCAGCAGTTCCCAGCAGGACCAGGAGTCCAGCTGTGTCCATGACCTCTCCACCTCTCTTCCCTGTGGCAGCTTTGTTTTTCTAGTTTTCAGTCATTTGTAGCATAGGTCTTCTAAGGCAATGTCCTACAGCTCCACGCTCAACAGGAGCTGCTGGTTTTTAACTGCCCTTGCATACAATAAATTTTTCTTTTTATGGTATCTCAGCTCTGTCATCTGCAAATATATGCCTATTTCTGCCTGAAGAACTTTGTCCTTCAGAAGCATTATCAGTTACTGCAGATAATTTTTGGACTCACAGCTATGTTATTACCATTTGAAGAACTCAGCATTTTCTTCTCGGGACATCCTTTGTGGATGTCTCTGAAGAGTCCCTATCAGAGCACGTCAGAGTCATTTCTTTCCTGCTCAGTATAAGGACACCTACGGTGGTTCTCACTAACACCCTTGTGCTCTGCACGCTTAGATCTCACCAGCTGCCACAATGCACCTAGGTCTGAGAGAAGGCCCTATGACCAGGAGAAGAAAGTCAATGGAGACACCTGTACTTAGGGATATCGTCCCAATGGACACGTGTGAGTTTTAGGAAGGTCCTTGGTATCTATCGATAACAGCCTTTTTCTACCACAGATGCTCAGATGAGAGCTTCTGGCTGGTAGTCACAAACAGCTGGTTTTCCATCTAAACTCTTTATTCTGGACAGAATCGATCTTCCAAAACAAGAAAGCAAAACTTTCCTATCTATAAGCCTGGACACACGCTGCCCTGTGCTCCTCGGTTCCTCACCTACCAGCACGCAATGCCATGCACTCCAGGGAACTGAGGACACGTGGCAGCTCCACGTCTCCTGGAAGACTCGCTCGTCTGCAAAGAGCCTTGCCTGCTCTGCAGAGCCAGGAGGACCCCGTACCTCTCCTGGCCAGAGAGATCCGGCTCCGCAGGCTGCACCCCCTGAGCAGGAACACAAGAGGAGGGGTGGGCTGGAGGGTCAGAGCATCTGGTGGCACTCTCCATACTTGCAGGGAAGGGCTGGCTCTGACTTGGGTCCCCGCTGTGGAAAAAAACAACCCTTGATCCCAAACCTTACCCTATGTACCGCAGAGCTGCCTCCTTGCCAATTCTCCATACGTGCACAATATTGTCTTAACACAAGGCCCAGCAGGAGCCGTGGAGCAGTCCCAGCAGCAGACCCGTTTCAGACACACCCTACAAACAAAGCGAAGCACAGACCTCGCTGCGGCTTCTCCAGCGCATCCCGCAAAGCACAGTCTGTCCCGCGGGGCAGCCCAGGCCCTGGTCCTTGGGCACAGGGCACCTCCCCAGCCCACTGAGTCCTGAACTCCACCGGGACCCAGAGCCCTCGTTTCCCACCCACCTCCTCACCCCATGCGATGGCACCCAGCAGCAGACCCCATCTCCCAGCCCCACCATAGCACCATGCATTGCCCTGTGTGGCTCCGTCCCAACCAGGTACGTACCCACCCTGATCTACCACATAACGCCCCGTCATGCCACCAGCCCCCGCGCACCAGAATCACACTCATGGTGTCCTCATAACACAAGGGCTGCCCATTTATCTTACTTTTCTGGAGATTTGCTCTAGTTTGACTCCTGTGGTCACTGCCAGAACTGTGAGGTGGGTGACCACCCTCCACCAGGTCCTCCCATGCCTGGCACAGCAATGTGAGAAAGATTTAAGAGTGGTGACTCCACATCCCCCTTTCCCCAATGAGTACACCCAGACTGTCCTCCTCCATCATCTCCTCGAGGTCAGCTCCTGTTTCGCTTTTGGTCCCCCTGTGCACAGCCTTGTGCCCCACTTCTCCTCCGTCTCTGCTCAGTGGGGCAACTCCAGCCACCGGTGATGCTTCTCACCTCCACCTCCTCAGCAAGTTTCAGCAGCATCTGCTGCTTTGTGGGCAAAGGCCATTAATAAAAATATATAAGGTGGATCCCAAGAGTCCCTGCAGCCCCCCAGCCAGCACGCCTGCCTCTGCTCCAGAGCCCTCCTGGCCCCCAGGACCCTGCCATGCCTCCCCAGCCCTGCCAGGGACCAGGCTTCAGCCCAGAGGCCTAACAGCACCCTCCTGCAGCTGACCTCCTTCCCTCCCGAAAAGCAGCCAGAGTCCATGGGCCACCGGTTTGGAGCAGTGCCGGCCCATCCTAGCACAGCCTGGCAGAGCCGGAGCCGGCACAGCTCCCCACGGCACGGAGCGGGAGGTGGTGAGACAGCATTTGGGCTCCGGCTGTTGTCTGAGCACCGCCGCACCTACAAGCGTCACGGCAGCCCACAGGCACCTTCCTGCCATCTCCACCACCCTGCAGAGAGCAACTCCACCAAAAACCGAGGCAGCTGCTGGCACAGAGCCCTGCCGCCCGCAGTCCCCCTCCCTCTCTGCCCACCCAGGGCCACCCACTCTGCCCGCTGCGCCACCCTGGGCACGGCCAAGCTGCCACAGCCTGCGACCACAAGGAGAAACTCCCCAGTTTAGCATCAGGAGCTCCAGTTCCCTGCACGGTCTGGCTCAGCAGGGTTGAGCCGTCCCATCCCCAGGACGAGCTGGGCTCTGCTCGCCAAGGAAAGCAGGTCTCTCCTCTGGATGCGGGACGCTGCACAGCCCAGGCGTGGTGGGACCATGGGGGGTCCTGAGGCTCTTCCCCACCCCCACGGATCACGCTGTGCGCTCCGTGCGACCGAGGCGACGTGCAGCAGCCCTGCTCTGACCCCAGGGAGGCACACAGGGCTCACCCACCGGGAGAAAAGCCTGGGAAGAGCCAGTGGGAAGACAACCAAGTCACACAAAGGGAGTGTGCCAGGGGATGATGTTTTTAGGGCAGAGAGAACTTGTATTTTTTAAATAATCTGAGAGTGAAAAGAGACAGGTCTCCATCCTGAAGCTGAGGTATCACTTTTTTTTCGGGAATTGCACTACGCAGGGTGCACACAGTGCTCCCGCACACCCCCACCCCCAACCGAGCCCCGGCTCCCAGAGCTCCCACAGACCAGCCTC
>VZSZ01000432.1:32529-45216 GCA_013398815.1 Ibidorhyncha struthersii | reverse complement strand
AGCTCGGTGCAGGCAGGGCAGAAAGCGGGGCACAGGCAGGGCAGAAAGCGAGGTGCAGGCAGGGAGGGAGCCCTTGCAGGCAGGGGAGAAAGGGGGGGTGCAGGCATGGAAAGAGCCCGGTACAGGCAGGGCAGAAAGCGGGGTGCAGGCAGGGAGGGAGCCCATGCAGGCAGGGGAGAAAGCGGGGCACAGGCCGGGAGGGAACCCAGCAGACACAGGGCAGAAAGCGGGTGCAGGCAGGGAGGGAGCCCATGGAGGCAGGGCAGAAAGCGGGGTGCAGGGAGGGGCCGCGGGCAGGAGGAGGAGAGCTCAGGCAGGAATGCAGTCGCTTTGATGGCGTCAGGCTTGACGTCATCTGCTGCTTTCGGTTTCCTGGGAAGTGACGAAGCCTCAGATATTCCGGGATGGCGAAAAGAGGCATCATGGAGCCGCAGGAGCAGACGGCCGAGAGCCCCAGTGAGTTTGGTGTCATCATTAGGACTTTGCATGGCACAACGGTTTCAGTGCCGGTGTCTCTCAGTGACACTGTGATGGAACTGAAGGCCAAGCTGAATGTGCGGGACCCCTCATGCTATCCCCAAGATGGGAGGATAATCTACAATCAAAGACAAATGGAGGATGAGCGGACCCTGCAATACTATAACGTCACACCCAACTCTGTTTTGTACCACGTACGAAGATGTAAGTGCGGGGTGGCCTGGGGAAGGAGGGTGAGGATCTGTCTGGAGGTGGGTGAAGGGGAGGGGATGGAGACGGGGGTGTCTCCCGAGGAGGGACCCCGACCAGGCCCGTGGGCATGAGCCCCCGCGGGAAAGGGGCAAGGCGGCTGCGTGTGCGCCAGGGAGCTGGCAAAGCACACTTGCACTGGAAGGTGGGAGGAAGGCGAGGGCCCAGGGATGCACCGACACAGGACGAAGGCAGGAGGAGAGGCAGCAGGAAGGGACGGAGAGGCAGAGGCTGGGAGGCTGTTCTCAGCCCCGCGGCGCGCTGCCCTCCTGGGACCGGGAGGGCTGAGTGGGATTCCTGGTGCCCGGCAGCTCCGTGCGAGTGGGCACAAACCGTCAGGAAGAGGTTTCGTAGCAAAGGCGTGAAGGGAGGGGACAGGCAGAGGATGGGGTGCTCCTCCGGACACGGCCTGGCTCCTGAGCTCTCCTCTGCTTTGTGTTTCTGTTGCAGTGCGAGGTGGTGGTTGCGAACCCGAATACTCAGGTAAGGTCACGTCCTGGTCCTCACTGACCACGTGGTGTAGCAGGGCTGGTGGAGCTGCGCGGTGGTGAGTGTGGGACCTCAACTCACTGTGTGGTGGTGAACGTGTCCCTGCCACAGAGGAGGATGCGGAAGTTGCAGTAGATGTGGGAGTATGCGGTGGTAGACGAGGGGACCAGTGCAGCTAATGGGATTGGGAAGGCTGGGTGAAGGCTGCTTGAGGATGCCGCCTTCTCCCAAACATGAGGAAAAAATTACAATGTCTTTCCGTTTTTCCTGTCACAGGCTTAGTCGTAAGGCAGGGGGTAGTCCAGACACGTCTGTCAGACAAGGCGTCGGGGAGCGCAGAGGTGAGGTCTCGCAGGACACGGTGCCTGAGGCTGGGGTGCCTGAGTGAGGAGCACGTGGGGCTGGGGAGGAAGGCACGGTGCAGCGTGCGGGCTCACAGCCGGCCCTGCAGGTGGGGGGGGGTGTCTGGCACTGCCCACCACCACCGCAGCACCCTGCCGGGCAGCAGGAGCTGGTGGTTGCTGCCCCCAGTCCCAGGAGAGAGACGTCACCCTGCCAGCAAGCCAGGGGGGCACAACTCCCATGCCAGCCTGTTCCGTCCCTGCAGGAGCAGGGAGCAGGGCCAGCACCACACCAGGTGCTGGAGATGTTGCTCGTGCTCTCAGACCTCTCCTCCTGACTCCAGCAGGCAAGCACGGCTGGAGGGGAGAAATACAGCTTGTGAGTGCTTTCCCCTATGTTCCCCTCTGCAGGAAAGCTATCTTTTGGGACAACACCATCCCTGGCTAAACATGGGCTCACCACCGCAGAGAAACTGCCAGCACTGCATGGGGATGGTAAGGGCTTTGCCGGCCCTGGCAGGCCACTGTCACACCCAAAGGAAACGGCACAGCAAGGACCCTGGGACTGACCCTGGCTGTCACCTGGGAGGTTGGGTGTGCCTTCAAAACCTGTTATTCGCAGCAATTCTTCACCCTCCAGAAGAGTCCAGTCCCTTTTGCGACACTAACTCAGCACGAGATGCCCCAGTTTTCAAGTTCACGAGAAGACAAATTCCACTTGCTCGCATCCCAAATTTATTCTCACTGCTAAACATTTCATCTGCCTGTGGCCGCTGTCCTCCCTGCAGAGAGGACACGGTCCTCACCGTGGCAGGGAGGCAACAGCCCAGGCTTTACACACAAGCAAGTCAGCAGTCAATACCATTTTCTCTCTCAGGAAACAGAAACTATCTGGAATTCCCATATGCAAAATTCATCCTAAACATCAGTGGGTGAAGCATGTAGTTTGGAGCTCCGGGGGCTGCTCTGCATATCCATCTGTTATCTTTCCTACTGATGCATGGGGGATGCATGGACTAACCGATACCTTCCCCACCCCAGTGGCATCCACCCAAGTGGTGGCTAAGCGTTCAGTCCTCCTTGCTGTGCCTGCACGCAGGATTTCTCTTGGGCACCACAGGGATCCGCATTAAAGGGGTCATGAGCCTCAGACGTGGCCAGTGCTTGTTTTGGCTCCCAGGGCAGAGGAGTAGCCAGTCAATGACTTTTCTGGCCTCTTGACTGGTCGGAGTGGTGCCTTTCTGGGCACCAGGCAGCAGCTGCTGATCCCCTGCTGCTGCTTGTGGGGCTCCAAGCTCCCACGCCAAGCAGCATCCCGCTTCACAGTAAATCACAGCACTACCCCTGTAAGCAGCACCCAGTACACAACACCCCGTTCTGTCCCAAACTAGCTGCACTTGTGTTGCAGGATTTTCCAGAAGTGACACCAGCGATAACCCAAGAGCTTCAGAAATGCCACCCTGTGTACCGGTAAGAGCTGTCGGGAGAAGCGGGAGAACCTTCCAAAAGCCCTGTCCCAGGTGACATGAGCCTGTCATCCCTCCCACCTGCAGAGCTCATTTCCCTGGCACAGGCATCTTCCAGTGCCCCATCACAGGCCTCGCCTTCAAGGTGAAGTCGGCAGTGACCATCACCTACAAGTACGCCTCCTGGACCAAGCACCTGAGCAAGGCTGACCAGGAAATGTGGATTCCCGCCGGACCCCTCTTCCGCATCCAGGTGCAGCCTGGGGTCGTGGAGGCGGTGCATCTCCCCCACTTCATCTGCCTGGCAGGTACGGGAGCCGCAGGGACCTGGGTCTCCTGAGCCACCATCCCTCAGCCTGTCCCCTCCCATGGACATTTCTGGCTCTTTGGAGACCTCTCTCCAGACAGAGCCAAATTCTCCCTTCCCTCCAAGGTCCTGCGTACTCCCTTGTATTCCTCTGCTTTGCTTTGGCACCCTTCATCCTTCTCTCACATTCTGTCAAGCCTTCGCAGCGGTCCCTTCCCCAGCTCCTGCCCCACACCACCAGCCCCTCCTCGCCCACCCTCTCTCCTCAGCTGCCGTGATGCCCACCAGGCACTATCCCAGCCCAGCTGCACGTCAGCCCCCAGGCTCCCCCGCAGAGTTTCTCAGCCCTTTGCACCTATGGCAGCTGCGGATGCCAACGGCTGTCCCTAATCTACCCCACCACGACAGGCTGGGCCACCCCAGGGTGGGATGCGATAGGTCAGAGCTGGCCTGGCCAGAAGAACAAGCGGAACAAAATTGTCCATTTTTACCCCAGCAACATGAGGAGCCACAAGGCTTGGATCCAAATGCTCTGCCCTGCCGTGCTCTTAATGAGTTACTGTTAATAAGCAGAGAAGGAGCATCAGTACCCGCAGCTGGGCTGCAGAGCATGCAGAGGAGTCCCCGGGGCCCCGTGCTGGGATGCCCTGACACAGGCACTGGGTGTGCTGGCCAAGGGACTCTTCCTGGCAAATCCACATCTTCTTCCAAAACAGAGCACGTTGCAAAAGGAGTTTCTTGTTGCATGGCTCCACCTCCCGCCCAGGGCCTGGCAAGCAGAGCCGTGTCAGCTGAAAAATGGCTCTACGTGCTCTTTACTGGCACAGCTGTGCTAATCAACATGCTGTAATTGTCTTAATCTGTCAGGTTAATAGCAAAGTGTGCTCCAGAGATAACCCCGGTGACTGGACATGAGCAGAGCTCTCTGACCCAGTCACCCCCCGGGATGTCACCTCGGGATGTTCGGGCCTGGTGATCGAAAAAACAGAGTGACTCACCGCCGCCAGTACGTGGTGGTGTGGCGCTGGTACGCAGGATGCCGCATGGGTGCAACCTGACAATTTTCCTGGTCCCAAGCTTGCCACCTTCGGTTTTGCAGTTTTCTCAGCCCGCAGGAGGACTGTCAAAGGCCTGCAACTCACTGCCAAACCCCAAAAACTACCAGGACACGCATGGGACCTAAAGCAGAGCATGTCATCGTGTGTGGGTGCACATCTCCTTTCTGCTGCTAAAGCCATAAAGAGAAGGAGGCAGCCTGAGAGGGTGCCAGGAAGACTAAACAGAACCTTGTTGCCTTTGCTGTCTCTTGCAGAAGATGTAGATACCAGCCTGTGTTCCATTGCCCATTTTAAATCTGGGAAGATGACCCTGGAGAGACCGACCAGACTGATTCCTTTCTCTGCTGTCCTGGAGAATCCCACCTTCTCCCTGCTTGGGGCGCTTTGGAGGAAGTTACGTTCAACCTTAAAATCACTCCCTGTGCACTCCTTGGTGTTGATCTTCCAGCAGCTCAGTGCTGCAAATACAACTCTTCACCTCTACCTGATCCCAGATGACAAGTCTGTGAAGCAGGTAAGATGGAGGGAGCTTGACCGGGTTAAAAAAGGATGACATCTGGGGTGGCTGCAGTAGCAGGGACCAGATTTGATACGATGCCTCCCAGTTTTTCTGCCACCAGCCTCTGATCCGCACGCGACCCTGTGCCCCCATCTCCCCCCAGCTTCTCCCCCACTCTCCTCTTTCCCAGATGCCTCCAGGAATCGTCTTTTCAAAGCTGGGACAGCACGTCCTAGCACGAGCAAACAACACAGAGCAGATGTAGGACGTGCTGGCCGCTGCCAGGCGCAGCAGTACATGGCTGCATACCCGCTGTTCTCCCGTTGTGTGCAAGCCCCGACCCTCTTTCCCCGAGTGACAGGGCATTACCGTGCCCGGGGTTCCTGCCTGCATACGGTAGGGTCCTGCCTGCGGCCAGCGGGAGCTGCCTGACCCCGAAGCACAGCACTGCCTGCAGTACACGTCAGCGGTCTCTTCTGTCTGAGTCGGTCTCTTCTCTTCTTGACTTTTTGAGGGCTGCCTCTGGTTCACAGCTCTTCTTTTTTTCCCCCACCCTCTCTCAAAAGCAATGTTTGATGTTTACAGGCCATTGAAAAACAAGAAATGGATTGGAACTCAAAGATTATTCCCAAGCCTCCTCCATTCAGACCTCTGTTCTTAGGCTGCATTTACCGAGTGACCAGTACAAATTCCGTGGAGATAATGCCTGAAGTAAGTAGGATTGTCCCCCGCCTTTTTTTTTTTTTTTTTTGTGAAATAGAAAATACAATAAGTCTCTGTCTTCAGCCATATTCTGCTAACCAGAATCTGCCTTAGTAGGTCTTGGAGCCAGAGGTGCAGGGAGCTGTACTGGTTACAAGTGGCAAAGTTATTTCATGATACACGTTCCCAGAAAGAGCACGGAGCGCACCCCAAATCCCCTAAGGGGCTGCGTTTGTTTTTCCTTATGGCAGAAGTCATAATGTGGGACTTGTTGGACTTCCCATAGCTGCATATCAAGAAGGAATTTCAGAGGTGTTGACTCAGGTGTGGTCCCAAGTCCTTAATCTTCATCTCCTCTGCAGTGAGTTTCCTTCAGCTTAGGAGCAGGACTGGAAAGAGGCTTTCTCTCTGTGCCATGATGTGACGTGACTTCTTTCCCTATTGAAAATCCGCTTGGGGATTTCTGATTTTGGGCACCATGCCCAGTGGCAATCAAGTTGCAATGGCTGGGGAAATCTGGGAAGATTTGGCCATTTAGTCCTTGTTGGTTACTTGTTTTACACAGGAGTTTGTGACATCCTGAGAGCGGTTGATGACAGTCCAATGACATGTTCGTGGCTGGTTACGAAAATCTCCTTTCATGGGTCCACGCTGCACCATAATGAGAAGGGAATCAGAGAAGCTTAGGTTGGATGGGACCTCAGGAGGTCTCTGGTCCTCAGGAGGTCTCTGGTCCAATCCTTTGCTCAAAGCATGTGAGTTTTAAAGTCAGATCGAGGTGCTCAGGGCCATGTCCAGGCAAGGCTGAATATCTCCAAGGACGGAGACACCACAGCCTCTCTGGGTCTCTAGTCTCTCGTAACACCCTCGTCGTGATTTTTTTTCCCTGCTATCTAATCGGAGTTTCCGTTGCTGCAGCCTGTGCCCGTTGCCTCTCGTCTCATCACTCTGCACCCTGGGAGGCTGGCTCTGTCTTTTCTTTGGTCCCCCTTCGTGTAGTTAGACAGTGATAAGTTCTCCCCATGATTCTCTTCTCCTTGTCGAACAAATCCAATTCCCTCTGCCTCTGCCTGCGTATTGTGCACGCCAGCCTGAAGCTGCAGGATGTCCATGTCTGTCTTGCACTGGGAAGCCCCAAACTGGAGCCAGCGCCCAAATGTGGCCTCACAGCGCTGGACAGAGGGAAGGAATCCCTGATCCCACTGTTCTGGCTGTGGTCTTGCTAATACCACCTGGGATGCGGCCAGCTGCCCGGGCACGCTGCTGACTCCTGTTCAACTTGCACGCCCACCAGGACGCCTGAGTCCTTCCCTGCGAAGCTGCTTTCTGTGCCCGCCCGGTCCCCCGGCCCTCGTCTGGTGTGGGGCCGTTCCATCCCAGATGCGGGAGTCTACATTTGCCTCTGCCGAATGGCATGAGCTTCCTGCCAGCTAACTTCTCCAGCCTTTCCACGTTGGCGTCCCTCCCCTCCGGCTTATTCATCGTGCCCCCTTGCAGCTACAACCCTGCTACCGCGCTGAGCGTGGCCCCAAACCACCTTCAGCTTAATTGAGAGACAGTCTTAAATCCGTGAATCACGAGGAAAGCTTCAGTTTTCCCACTTCCTGGAATGACCAGGCAGTAACTGTGCCCTCTGCCTTGAGAAGCGATTGTAAAGATAACAGAGCCAGGCTCTCAGCAGTCTCAGGTAAAACTGGTAAAGGCCGTAAGCTGCAATCTGAGAAGTTCAGGCCAATGTTAGGAAATTTTTTTTCCCTCAGCGGAGTTGCAGCTGTCAGAGAAGGTTAGAAGGTGGTGAATCTCTGCTGAAAATGGAGGTTTTCAGTACCCAGCTAGACAAAGCCCCGACTGAGCAGATCTAGGCTTGACATTGGTCCATCTTTGATAGGTAGGTCAGATAAGACACTCCAGAGGTCCCTTCCAACCCAAATCTGTGATATTGGCAGCACAGCAGAGCCCTGACATGGGCATCTTCCCTTGTCTTTCCTCTTGCCGGTACGGCCAAGAAACACAGGATGATGTATGGGAATTCACTGCAGTTTGCTGTGGTGAGAGAGACTCAGCTTGCTTCTTACCTGTACAGGAACAGTTGCCATTTTGCTACAAGAGTCCTAAGGAGCAGCAGCTCTTTTTCGAGATCTACATCAGGAACATGGCAGAGGAAATTGGGCTACGTATGACAGACACGCGCAGTGACACCGAGGTCTGGAGGGCATCACTGAGATCAGGTAGGAACAGCAGGTCCATCCGGGGGCTCATTCACCTTAGCGAAAGCAGAGATGCACCACCCAAGCAGATCTCACGTGTTTTCTGGTGGCAGTCGTCCATGCGTCCTGCAGCAATGGGTATGCAGCAATCGGCCACTGAAGGGTAGGGACCTGAAAGGACACCCCAATGTTAGCAGACCAGAGCTTCAGATTTAATGTGGAGCTTCAGATGCTGGCATTTAAGAGAGCATGACAGCACTATTGGTGTCTCTCTGCTCTCGTGGCTACTGGTTGCGTAGAAATCTTAACTTACTTTTCAAAGTCCGTTAACACCCACGGACATGCTGGTGCAACCACCGTGCAATGCAGCGGAGGTAGGGAAAATACCAAAATTCTAGTGAAAATCAACACCGTAAAAAAACTACACGTTCCAGCCAGCGCTACTCTTCCAGATCTGCTGGGTGTGACACAAGTGTGTGGAACAACACCCAGAGCGCACAGGGTTGGGGCAAGGCCAGACGGACCAGAGCCTGCCTTCGCCACACGTCTCTGCTCACAGCAGTATGAGGGACGTGGCACGCAGCGAGGCCGGTGGCAGTGTGGGGACTGCTCTCTTGGGGCATCAGGAGACCATTGCATTACAACTATTCTGCTGTAGGGCTGGCTCTACCGACTCGCGTCCCACGCAGAACTTTGCCAGGACAGCGGATGATGGAGGCAGAAGGAGCAGGGTTAGTGATGGCGGGTGCCGAGACTCGTGTTCGTGTGTCCTCTGGGAGGACAGAGACGCACCCAGCTCCAGAGCGGCAGGTTCCTAATCTCCACGCCTCTCCACCCAGCTGCTGCCAGGTGGGCTCCGCAGCCACCACACGTGCCACTAACGTCACGTAGCAGCACCCACCCATGGGGTCCCCTGTGGGAAAGCTGGGAGCTATGGGCGGCAGCATCTCGCAGGCGGCAGGTACGGTACCGCTCGTTGTGCCTTGGGACCCCTGCTCTGTTAGTCTAATCTGGCACCTCCTCAAAGTAACACCCGCAACCGGGCAGAGCCCCAGACCTCTTCGTGAGTTTACAGATGGGCAGGAGTGGCTACGTGGAGGATTAGGCACCTCAGGAAGGTCTCGTGGAGGATCAGGCACCATCATTTCAGTGATGGCACCTTCAGCGACCTCTCTCTCTTTCAGGTGATATTAACCTTCCTGCCTGTGCATCCAAGACCTCGTCAGGTCAGTACAGTGTTTCAGAGCTGCATCTCTGAATCTGTTTCTGTGGAGCTCACCCTCTGGTTTAAAGCAGATATCAGCGTCTTTTCCTGTTCTTATGGTAGTTTCTAGACGAAAAGCCTTGAAAGCTGCAACCTCAAATGCTTACTCCCACATCGCTGGCAGCATGCTCAGTGCCACGCGGGTGGGAGAAGTGGCATAGTGCAGGTGACCCTCCAAGCTGGTTTGCCCTTTTTGGGGACAGACATGCTGTTATTACAGAGAATGAGCTGCAGCCAGTACACTTCCCAGTCCGTAAATAATATTTCACTGGGGTTCTAGTAAGGAGTCCGGCTGCTGCATCCCACGCAGCCAGCGGAGGGGCTGACAGCCCCTGTGCCAAACAGGACCGTTTTGCACGGGAGTGATGCCTCTGGGGAAGAGCCTGTGACCAGGCATTGGCAGAGGGGACAGCAGGGCCACCTCTACAGCAGCTCCAGGAGTTTCTGACCAAGGGGTTTTGCTTTCTACCTGCTTCAAATACAGTAACAACAACATGCTCCCGGCAGTTTTGAACATACTGTCCCATCCTAATTTCTCCAGGGCCATAATACTTCACCATTACCTCTTGCATCTCATCTTACTAATGAAAGGCCAGATCCAAGAGGACACCTGGGCACCTAAGCCACAGGTTGAGGCAAATAGGCCTGGCTTGGGCAGACACAAATTTGAACATTTCAGGTTTATTCTTTTCCTTGCCATGCCACGTGGAATCACCACGCTGGCCTATAACCTGCCCGAGAGCACCAGGAGAGCAGAGTGGCAGACGAAAGCAGGGACAGGACAAGGGGCAACAGTTTTAAACTGAAAGGGGGCATGTTTAGATAGGACACAAGGAAGAAATTTTTTGCCTTGAGGGTGGTGAGACACCAGCCCAGGTTGCCCAGAGAAGCTGTGGCTTCCCCATCCCTGGGGGTGCTCAAGGCCAGATTGGACGGGGCTTGGAGCAACCTGGGCTGGGGGGAGGTGTCCCTGCCCAGGGCAGGGGGGTGGGACTAGATGAGCTTTAAAGGCCCCTTCCAACCCAAACCATCCTGTGATTCTACAAGGAGATGCCCATCTGGGTGCGCACTTGACCCTTGCGTAGGAGGACTGGGTGGAACCTTGGGAGGAGAAGCCGGGCAGCACTGCCCACTGCGCTGACCTGTGGCTTGCTCAGCACTCTGCTGGCATCTGCTGCCTTTCCAGGCTCCCTTTCTTTACAAACCACTTGCAATCTTCCGAGGTTTCGGAGCTTTGAGCGACCTGTGCTCTGAGTTAGGAGCTCCTCACCTTGCAGGGCAGGGGGCAGGGTGGCAACTTCACACCCAGACACTGTAGGAATCCCAGAGGGGACAGTTGCGGGCAGCTGAGGGGGGCTACCACCGACCTCACTTCCTCCAGCTCCTGCTTCGCATTCCTGCCCCCTTCCTTGCCCTGCCTCCAGCGCTCCCACCGCTGGTGCAGCAGGTGCCTATCCTTTTTGTTGGAGGGATGGAGACACGTGGCTGTGGGACAGGGTGCAGAGCCGTGGTGTCCACTGGTTTAGGACGGCACATGCCGCAGGGCGGCACTCACCTGCGGCTGCCTGGCCGCATGCAGCACGGTATTGTGGGCTTGTTGTCTGCTAGGTGTGGCCTTCTTGAAGAAGCACAGGACCAACCTTTGCTCCAGGATGGGGCAGCTCTCTACCATTCTGCTACACTTACGGCATGCAAACGTCATCAACAGCGATGAAGAGGAGGAGGTGCGAGGTCAAGGTACAAGTCAAAGGAGGAACCAACTTTTGCTGGATCTAGTTGAGAAGAAAGGGTGGGAGGCCCAGGAGCAGCTCTACCAGATCCTCCGGACAAAAAACCCATACCTCATCACAGACCTGGAGAAGCCCAACTAGGCCTGGGAAACCAGACTGCTTAAGCTCCCGTTACTCAGCTTACGGGAGCAACAGAAGGGCAATCAGGTTTACGGGTGCCTGAACCCTGACCTTTCAATGCAAAATCCATGGTGCAAAGTAGCAATAAACCTTCTGAAGTTCCCAGTCTCAGGCCTGCCTTGCTCAGCTGACTTGGTTGCCACTGGTGGGAAGCTGCTGGAACAAGAGACCTTAGTTCCCAATCCAGTGCCAATATCTCAGACCCGTCTGCCTCCCTGAGACAGGGCCTCTGCCTCTCCAGAAGTTCCAGGCAGCTGTTGGCAGAGGAGCTCCCATCAAAACAAGGTACCTCAAGCTCAGCCTCCCTATCCTCCGTGGCACTTCTCACGGCTGGAAGAGGCGAGCTGCTTTGCCACGCAGAGCTGTCTGCAAAGGCTTGTTCTCACGCGCAAGCCACAGCAACCCACAGATGTTGATGGGAACCCACAGCGACATCAAACCTTCCTCTCCAGCCTGGTTTACCCAAATGACCAAAATTCACCGAAAGGGCAAACAAGCATCCTGACCCCAGCAGCAATGGCTGAAGGAGTCCCCCCAAAGAAGCCACAAAAAATAGGAAGATACAGGTTCATGCATCTTCAGGGAAAGTCCGCCTTAACAGTGGCTGCTTTACGTTCAAAAGGAAGCCAGCGGATTGTTTGCGAATCACATTCTTTGCATCCATAAAGTCAGTTCTTTTCTGGATCATGTGGATGCCTTCACTGGTGGCCGCCTCCTGCAGTTGAACACGCCAGTCAAGGCAGGAGCAGTCCGCTCTGGTGATCAGTATCTGAGAAGAGATTTTTTGGGTCAAGCTCAGGTGAAATTCAGACTCGCCTAAGTGGAGACAGCAACTTCTGGAAGCTCAAAGGAGCTTCCAGGGAGTGTTGAGTGAAGCGGTCCCCACCACGTGCTCTGTGGCTTTGTGGGTAGAAACGAGACTGCTGCCTTAAGTATTGTTTTATATTTATTCCTTCTCCTTAACACCTGGAGAACACGTTGCTGTTGGAACATGCTATTGGAGTGTGTGTCTGCTCCGTTAAGGGTCAAGGACCTTCAGTGCATCAGGGATAATACAAAAAAGGAGGAATCTGGGAACCCAAGTCCCATGCAGGGATGCAGGCCCGACCGCCAGGTGACAAGGGAGGCAGTGAAGGGGACCAGACATCACCGCTCCCACTAATTCCTGGGCTATCCAGGAACCACACCGGGGCTGGCCCTTCCAGGAGGATCAGCCTGGGCTTTGCTGAGCCTGCGAACCAGGGGGACTCCAGACACGGGCTGGGCTGGGTGCGGGAATGGGACCCGTGGGGGCGGGAAGGGGACCCAGGAGGAGCAAAGTTGGGGGAGGCAGAAAGGGGTGTAAAAGGGGCCACTCAGATCCAACGTGGGGTGCTGCGCCTGGTCACAGAATCACAGAATCGTCAGGGTTGGAAGGGACCTCTGGAGATCATCTAGTCCAACCCCACGTCGCTACGGCCTGTCCTATCTTTTTGTATGATCTTATTAAATATTCTCTTAACTATTCCTCTGTGTCATCTCACTCTCTACCCACTGTGAGGGGGGGCTGCAAGGACCAAGTGCCAGCTACTGGTGAGACCTGCCTGTGCGTCTGGGGATTTGGTGCCACCTACTGGAGCGAGCGGGAGTCTTTAAACTCCAGCCACGGGGAGTGGGAATGGCGTCCCCAAAACTAGCTACCGGGGGGGAGCAGAGTGAGCCGGATGAGGGGCTCCGTG
>VZSZ01000432.1:0-31293 GCA_013398815.1 Ibidorhyncha struthersii | reverse complement strand
GAGGGTCCCCACTGAGTCCGTGGTGCCCGTGGGCAGACGGAGGTGCTGGACGAGGACCGGCGGTCGGTGAGCGCTGTGGACTACTACTTCATCCAGGAGGACGGAAGCCGCTTCAAGGTGGGTCCCTGGGGCGGCCACGCAGGGTGCAGGGTCCCCCAAGGGGACCCACTGCTGTCACCCATTTGCTCTCTCCTAGGTGGCCCTACCCTACAAGCCCTACTTCTACATCGCCACCCAGAAGGTGAGGAGGGGACCCTGGGAGGGCTGAGGTCCCTGGGGTGCTTGAGACCTTCCGGGCATCCTGCTTTGGGATGGTCTTCCCCCGAGGGACAGAGCCACACTGCTTAGCCCCAGGGTCTTCGGCAGGGCTGCGAGCGAGAAGTGTCCTCCTTCCTCTCCAAGAAGTTCCAAGGGAAGATTGCAAAGCTGGAAACTGTCCCCAAAGAAGACTTGGACCTGGTCTGTATTCCTCTGCCCTCTGTGCTCTTGGGTTTGGTTTTTTTTTTTTTGGACCTCACAGAGATCTAGTGAAGTAGGAAGGGACAGAGTAGTGAAGGGAAAGCACACTTGATTTAAATCTCATAGTGCTGCTTGTGGTGCCTATCAGAGACGGGTTAGTTATGGCTAATTGCTTATCGGTAGTATTTACATTCCTCTCCAGCTGTTTCACAGTGTGTTCAGGACATTTAATTGCAGGAATTAAGGAATGATTGGAGGAGGAGAGGGTACTGTGCAAGGGGGATGCTGCTCATGCTTGACTTGCTCTTCCTCCTCTTCCCTGGGTGAATCCCGCTCATGGTCCTGCCCGCGTGGGCAGCAGGGCTGCCTGGGCCCTTGCTATGCAACTCTTGCGCTCTTCCCTGACCTGCCCACCGGAGTCTCTTCTCGGCGTTTGACTCTCCCACCTCTTTTTTGGCCAGTTCTTCCACCTGCAGCAGTCTAGTCTGCCTTCCCCACCCTCTCTTATGGTGGCCATCCCTCAGTACTCATCCCCTCTGAGCTGGCTTTGTCTTGCTGCTTTGCAGCCAAACCACTTGGTGGGCTTGAAGAGGAACTACATCAAGCTGTCCTTCAACACGGTGGATGACTTGGTGAAGGTGCGGAAGGAGATCTCTCCTGCCGTGAGGAAAAACAGAGAGCGAGACCAGGCGAGCGATGTCTACACGGCCATGCTGTCGAGGTGGGAGCTCCTTTCGGGGCAGCCAGTTGGTCTCTTCACATTCGTACTTGGATTCCCTTGGTTGTTTCTTAGCTGTCCTCAGAAAGGGGTTGTCCTGCCTGGGATCTGACCTCGGCTATGCCTCTCTGTCGCCCATCTCCAAGGTGGCTCTTCCAGCTCAGTGCTGCACATCGAGAGGCCCCGGAGCCTCTGGGACGTGACGTTTTGCAGTGGTACCTCTTGCCTGCCAGTCAAATACATTCCCTGTTCCCTGAGAAAGGATACTGGGAGGCACTGGGCAACCTTACTACTAGCTGTGACTAAAGGGGGGAAAAAACCCAACAAACATTTTCTCTGAATAAAAAGCCAGGTGCTTGTTTACAAGTTTGGAAACAGTTGCAGGCAGAAAAAAAATAAGAAACTTTGTTTTAAAGTCAACCAGAATATACACATGAAACACTGGCCCCTCTCTCTGGTTTCCTGGCCGTGAAGTCTGATTTCAGTTGAAACCTAAGGAAGAAGGATCGAGCAAAATGAGCACTCCCTGCTCACCTGGAAGGCGTGCTGTCCCCGTGCAAAGGGATTCCCAGGTTGCCTCATTATCCTTGGACTTGTTACCATGCTTACAACCCCAATGCCGTAAGAACCGTTCATTATACAGGCAGGTGTGGGGTTTGTCTGCCTGTACCTCTGAGCAGACACAGCTCACAGACGTGAGAAAAGGGGAATTTAGATGGGGGCGAGGGGACTGCCCATGCTGTCCGTCCCGGGGACGCCTCTGCCAGCAGAGGGTGGTTGCGTGGCGGGGAAGCGTTTCCCGTTCTCTCCTGTCACTGACTCCTGCTGCCGGGTGTCACTGGTGCCGTGTGGCTGTCCCTCGTGGCCGAGCCTGCGGAGATGTGCACTCGGGTAAGGCGGCTGCTTCCCTCTGCTCCCTGCAGCGCTCTGAGCGGAGGCACCCTGAGCACGGATGAGGAAGGGGCCTCCAGAAAGGTTGCCAACCAGATGGACAACATTGTGGATATGCGGGAGTACGACGTACCCTACCACATTCGCCTCTCCATTGACCTGAAGATCCACGTGGTGAGTAAGGAATAGGGAAGCTGGAAGAGCTTCGCTTTCCTGCTGCCGTACCCCTGAAGTGCAGGCAGGGTGGAAACGTTTCACTCCAGGACCTTTGCAAAAGTGTCGGTGACAATAAGTTCACGTGTAGAGTCCCGAACTGCTGGGGCTTCTCCTTGGTTAACGACACGCAGAATAGTTAAATGACTGATGCACAGCCACAGTTTGAGCCTTTCCTCTGGGCTGCATTTAGTTCGCACAGCTCTGTCCCCGGCAGCCGAGCAGAAGCGATGCGAGGAGCTGGCCCTGCAGTAAGGCACTGCTCCCCCTTCTCTCGACAGGCTCACTGGTACAACGTGCGATACCGGGGCAGCACCTACCCCCCCGAAATCACCCGCCGAGATGACCTCGTGGAGCGACCGGTGAGCATTGGTCAGGCAGGCGTCAGTCTGTCGGGGTGCCTGGCTGGTGTGTCCACCCCGAGGAGCTGGTGTCAGACGCCCTGCCGCTGTCACACCATGGTGCTCCAGGGAAAAGCTTTGTTTCTGGGCTTGGGTAGTGATTTTGGGGTTGATAAAGCAGTAAAATGATTAGTGGGGAGGGTACGGTTCACTTGCTGGGCTTAATGGGAATCCAACTTTAACTTAGAGTCAGCTTTAGAATATTTTCTAATGGATTTGGCCCTGCTCAGGATCCTGTCGTTCTTGCCTTTGACATCGAAACTACCAAACTCCCTTTGAAGTTTCCTGATGCGGAGACAGACCAGATCATGATGATCTCCTACATGATTGATGGGCAGGTAAGGGACAGCAGAGCAGTTTCATCTACGCTCCATCAGCGAAGCTGGGGTGCAGGCCAACGTTTTGCCTCCGACCCAGCTCGCTCCAGACTTGCCTTGCTGCTGGCTGCTTGGTGGGTGGCTGTGGAAGTAAAATTAAAGTCTGAATGATGCATAAGATATTCGGTTTCATGGTTCCTGGTGCTCCTGCAAGGGAGCAGTAGTAACCTGGAGAGCACTGGGACAACTCTGCTGTCCCATGTTGTCTCCCTCTGGCCTCCTTAGCCGATGGCCAGCGATGGTTTAGCAGATGACTCCCAGACAGTTGTTCCCCTTGACAGA
This sequence comes from Ibidorhyncha struthersii, assembly GCA_013398815.1. NCBI lineage: Eukaryota > Metazoa > Chordata > Aves > Charadriiformes > Charadriidae > Ibidorhyncha > Ibidorhyncha struthersii. The sequence goes on along the minus strand of VZSZ01000432.1, from coordinate 27,952 downwards.
AGCTCTGGCTTTCAAGAGGAAACCACCCCATTGTTTGGACAGCGTTTTCGGCTTGCCTGCAAGCCAAGTCCTCCTAACTGTCTCCATGTCACCTCCCTAGGGCTACCTGATTACAAACAGGGAGATCGTCTCTGAGGATATCGAAGACTTTGAGTTTACTCCCAAGCCGGAGTATGAGGGTCCATTTTGTGTCTTTAACGAACCAGATGAAGTAAGTCAGTTCTGCCCAGCAGACTTTTTACCTGCCTGGGGCTCTTGTTGGCCAAAGAGAGCTAATAGCTTGGTAAGCTGCCTCGCTGGGAAACGTGGTGGGTCTGGCAGGGCTGGTCATTCTGTCATTTCTTGGTAATAAGGGTAAGAGAGGTCAGGTTTGGGCGAGGTGGGGGGGAGAGGGGAAGGGTGGAGTAAGTTGTATGGTGTCCACCACCTCTCTGTGGAGGAGATGAAGTTACTGTATATATGTATCTCTTCTACTCTTCCGCTTCGTCCTAGGCTCATTTAATCCAGAGATGGTTTGAACATGTCCAGGAGACCAAACCCACCATCATCGTCACATACAATGGAGACTTCTTTGACTGGTAAGATCAGGAATGAACACTAAGCTGGCAAGGTGTCACCTGAGCTGTGGGGCAGGGTCAGGTACCAGCCTCAACGTCCTTCCATAGCTCACACAGTGGTGATAGTGTGATCCATGCCAACTGTCCTGCCGGTTTGAGCTCCTCAGGAGTGCAGGCAAGCGATCCTTCAGGAAGCAAGGGGAGAGGGACTACATGCTTCCCCCTCCCGGTGCAGGATGTAAGCAAGCACCTCTGCCTCTTGGGTCATGCTGCAGTTCTGTCCTGCAGGAAGTTTTCCCCGTGGCCAGATATCACTGATAAATTGCAAGAAAAATTCTTTAGGTAGTTTGTAACAAAGCAGTTGTGAAACCGTTGTCGGAGATGAAGGGAAATGGCTGTCCTGTTCCTCCTCTTCACGTTGCCTCTTTCCCCAGGCCCTTTGTGGAAGCAAGAGCAGCAGCCCATGGAATTAATATGTATCAGGAAATTGGGTTTCAGAAGGACAGCCAGGGAGAGTACAAAGCGTCCCAGTGCATCCACATGGACTGTCTAAGGTACCAAATGCTGCCCCACTACCGTATCACTGCAGATATCACTCTTGAATTTATATAAAACACCTACGGTTGTGTTTGAATACTGTCCTCCTTCTGTCTGTGGAAGATTTTGTGTGTTGCACCTCCCTAGGCTGGTGTGATAGTCCATTTGTTTGACTGTGCTGCTTCTCCTTGGCACTCTGCATACTGCGGAGGCTGCCAAGCCTTCCCCGTGAAGGTCTGTCAGGGCTGTCTCTGTCCCTGCAGCCTGCTGGTGGCTATCCTTGGGTGTCTGAGGTTCGATTTGGAGATGGAGAAAGGGTGGGCTAAGATCAGGCCAATGGAGTGGGGAAGGGACCATATCCTAACCCATCAGCCCCCTGGCACAGCCAGAAGAGGAAAGGACATATTGTGCATGCGTGGGAGAGAGAGAGAAGTTGGGGTTTTTATGTGGGTTTCCTCCACTGGAGCAGTGTCTGGACTCTGGAGAGTCCTTGCAGTCCAGGTGGTGTCTCCTCCAGTGGTTAAACGCTTATCGTAAAGCCACTGAGGGAGTTGGAAGGTGGCAATTCTGAGCAGTGGTGACGGTATGGATAGTGGGGTTTGTCCTGGTTGGAATTTAAGTGCGTTGGTAGACATGCAGGATATCTAAAGCTGGGCAGCCTCTTACTCCACTGCGCTTGGATGCTCGGCTCTCAGCTGTCCTCAGTGAGAGGCCCGCTTTGCAATCGAGGTCCTCTTTGCAAACCTGAGCCCCTTTTTGAAAGGCAGGGCTCGTTTCTCTGCACAAACTGGTATTTTTGTGATTTTGTCCAGGTGGGTGAAGAGAGACAGTTACCTCCCAGTGGGAAGTCACAACCTGAAAGCAGCAGCTAAAGCAAAACTGGGTTACGATCCAGTGGAGCTGGACCCTGAAGAGATGTGCCGGATGGCTACAGAGGAGCCTCAGGTATTCCCTCCCTGTACTGTATCTCCTCTGAGCAACTGGAAAAGAAGCCTAGAGCAGCTGCACTGATTGAACCTTTAAGTGATACAAAATGTTTTTGCTTAATGCAGTGGGTTTTGAGAAATTAACTCAGTCTCCCCAAATTGCTGGTGCCTTAAAAGCACTTGAGTTTGTGGGGAGAAAGAACAGGATTTCTTTGAAGTGGTTCTAGCACTGGCATTGCACTGTGTATTTTCCGTATTTATTTATATCAATGTGAGGTGGCAGGCACCACCTAAATCGGAAACATCACAAAGCTCCATGACTTGCTGGAGGGGCAAGAAACAGGCTTAGTGCTTCAGGTGTCGCAGGCAGGGGATTTCTGCTAAGGCCCTGGAGCAGCTTCCTGATTCCCAAATGGGGCGACAGCCGTGCTGTGAGCTCATCCTCCCCATTTCTTCTTATTCAAAGCTGACGTGTCGCTGTGCAACTGGAGCTAGAGCAGAATGTCCTCAGAAGCAAACAGATTACTCTTTACAACCCAGGATATGGAGAAATACACGTGCCCAGCAGGAATCAGTGAAAGATTATTGTCATTGAGCTGCTCTATCACATGTGATCAGGATTAATTTGCCTCTCACCCTTCCCTGACAGACCCTGGCCACCTATTCAGTGTCCGACGCAGTTGCTACCTATTACATGTACATGAAGTACGTGCATCCTTTCATTTTCGCCTTGTGCACCATCATTCCCATGGAGCCTGATGAGGTGGGTGCGCTCCTGAAACGATGATTTCTTTGCTGGGCGAAGAGCCACGTCTCCCACGTTGCAGGGACACTCCGGCCACGGACCTGATTCCCACCACCTGGGCACTTTCCCATCTGTCAGGGAGGGAGGGTGGATTTGGAGGCTACTCCTTTCTCTCCACAGCTCGGGGGTGTTTTGAGAGAGGTGCCGAAGAACAAGAGACCTGAGGGTTGGCAGTATAGGGCTGGAGCAAGAAAGTATGGCCGATGCTCCGTGCTGAGCCAAGTTTACTTGCAGTTGTGGTCATGCAAAGCTGGGTCTCCTGATGGCTGTTGTCAGCTGTAGGGAGGATGATTAGGAAGCTGTCTGTGCTAGGCATTTAGGAAATGTCCCTTTGTCCCCACCTGGTTTAGCCTACAAAGGCACTTGATAGCATCAGGAGGTGACAGCAACAGAGGTCTGGAGATCTTTGCACGGTCTGTAGCCTGCTATCCTACCGGCCAACATGAAGGAGTCAGTGTTGGTTTCGCACTTGCTCCCGTCATCCTTGCTGTGGGCTGCAGCACTGCCCACTGTGCAGTCACACGTGTGTCACCACCTGAAGCCGTCCGGCTCGCTGGCGTGGCTGTAAGGCTGGTCTGGTCCCACCAGCGCTGGTACAGCACTTCCTGCTGAATCACAGGAAGGTTTGAATTGGAAGGGACCTTCAAAGATCATCTAATCCAACTGCCCCTGCTGTGGGCGGGGACACCTCCCCCAAGCCCAGGTTGCTCCAAGCCCCCTCCAACCTGGCCTTGAACACCTCCAGGGATGGGGCAGCCACAGCTTCTCTGGGCAACCTGGGCCACTGGCTCACCGCCCTCAGAGTAAAGAATTCCTTCCTAATATCTAATCTAAATCTACTCTTTTTGAGTCTAAAACCAGCTTTGATGTCTCTCCTGCAGGTGTTAAGAAAAGGATCTGGGACACTGTGCGAGGCACTGCTGATGGTTCAGGCCTATCACGCCAACATCATCTTCCCCAACAAGCAGGAGCAGGAATTCAACAAACTTACAGAAGATGGCCACGTGCTGGACTCGGAGACATATGTGGGAGGCCATGTGGAAGCGCTGGAATCTGGGGTCTTCCGCAGTGACATCCCCTGCCGCTTCAAAATGGTAAGGGGCCACGCAGCCAACCCCTGTCCTCAGGAGGTGTGGTGGTGAGGAATAACCTTCCACCAGTGTTAACATCTCCTGCTGGGCTTGGGCAGTACCTGTCATACTTCAGGAGACCTTGAGCACCTGAAGCTGCATGGAGCTTGGCTGGGAAAGGATGGGAGGAGGCCTCCAACTGGTCATCTGGGCTTCACTCGGAGAGCGAGCGTCAAAAGAAGGTTTAGGGGAGACCTTATCACCACGTTCCAGTATTTAATAGGTGGCTACAAAGATGGATATTCCCTTTTTACAAGGAGCCACAGGGAAAAGATGGGAGTAATGGGTACAAGTTACCCCTTGTGAGATTTTGATTGGATGCAAAAGGAAAATTTTTCACAATGAGCACAATCGGCCATTGGAATCATCTCCCCAGGGAAGCGGTGCATTGCCCAGTATTGGATGCTTTTAAGATTCAGGTGGCCAGGGTGCTGGGCCATCTTGTCTAGACCGTGCTTTTGCCAGGAAGGTTGGACCAGATGATCCTTGAGGTCCCTTCCAACCTGGTGTTCTATGATTCTATGATACGTATCACATACTGGAAGCAAGCCAGACCTCATTGACAGTGAGGGAGAGTGGTGAAGTGGGGTTTTGGGTTTGATTTTGAGCCAGTGGTTCTTGGAAGATATGCCTCCGTCCCCTTGGAGTCCTGTCCTCCCTCTGTCCTTCTCCCACCCAAACTAAGCTTCTTCTGCACCCTTCCTGGGTGGATTTCACTTGTTTCTGGTTCACGCTGCTGTCTCCCTCACCTCCCCCTTGCCCTGCTTCACTCCTGTGTTGTGCTCAGGGACTCAAGTTTTCAGAGGTGGCTTGACTCTCAGCTTAGTGTGGGGCATTTTGGTGGTTATCATCTAATGAATGATCATGGGGGAGGACACACTGGGTGTATAAAAGGATCTAGGGCTGAATCTTTAGACACTTGCACCAGGCAGCATAAGACCATGAGAGTTGCTGCTCATTAGCTGCCCTTGTCTCTTCCTTTTATTGCTGTATTTATTTTTTTTTTGGACCTGGTGTCAGTGATCTAGATCCTGCCCGTTCCGCAACATGTTGCCCTGTGCTGCAAGGCTGTGCTTAGAGCTCCCCAAGTCAGGCAGGGACACGGCAGCAGGTCAGGAGCTGCCAGCCTGCAGCCGGGCATGGCAGCCCACAGTCTCGGTGCTGTCCCCTTGCCCCTGCAGAACCCTGCTGCCTTCGACTTCTTGGTGCAGCACGTGGAGAAGACGCTGCGGCACGCCATGGAGGAGGAGGAGGGTTTGCCGTTAGATCAAGTCACCAACTTCCAGGAGGTACGTCACCCGCTGGGCTTGGCGGGGAGGGCTGAGCTGCCAGGCTGGGGTTGCAGCTTTAAAGTGCCTGTTTAGGTTCATTTTACGCTCTACGGAGAAAGACCAAGAGGCCCATCAATGGGCACCTGCAGAGTAGATGGTGTTGAGGGATGTTATAAGCAGCCACCACCTCTAGCAACCCCAGCCAGGACACCTCTGCCCAGCCACTGGAGCCCAGCCCGGGGATCCAGGGTCTCTGCCCTGGCTGAGGGATGCGGTTCCTGCTTTCCCCTTTGCAGGTTCAACCAGGAGCAAAGCTCTGAGAGAGCTGGGAAGGGATTTAATCAGAAGACAGACCCCTCAGATATCCCAAATACTCATGTTCCTCTTGTTCCCCACTTTTTATCGGCTATGAAGCGCAGGTCGCCCCTCTCCAAAGCCAAGTCTGGAGTTTCTTGGAGGGCATCATCAGTTAGTGACTGGGGACCTCTGGTCTTTGCTGTTGTCTCCATTAACCCATTTGCACTGATCCTTCATCAAGTAACCGTTAGGAAGTAGCTGCTCTCACCTTCCACGTACCCCTACAGATAAAGCCTACCTTGGAGGTCCAAAACAAAACCTAAAGTACCGGTGGTCGAGGAGTCCCTGGTGCTGCTCCTTTGGTCCTTGAAATCCTTCCCCAGAGTCAGTGGCAGGTGTCCCTGTCCGGGATTAAAAGACCAAATTCAACAGGTATTTCACTCATTAACTCCCTCCTGTCTGAGTTTCACTTCTTTTTGTTTTGCCACAGGTTTGTGATGAAATCAAGGTCAAACTGAATTCCTTGAAGGATGTTCCTAACAGAATCGAGTGTCCCCTTATCTACCATCTAGACGTGGGGGCCATGTACCCCAACATCATTCTGACCAACAGGTTGCAGGTGGGTAACATCAACATCGTCTCTCCTAATTTGTCTTTCAAGACGACCTTGGTGGTCCCTCTGATTGGATCCCCTTAACAGCAAGGGCTGAACTTTCTGCTCAGGGCAGGGGGCAGATAAGGCTGGGTGTGAAATTCAGTCAAGCTGCCATGGATGCCAGGTCTGTAGAGGCTGAGCTACAACTTTAGCCAGGACTCTTCCCCCAGAAAAACAGCTATTGTTTTTGCGTGTTTTGTGCTCTCGAAAGCCTCTGGAAAGGAGAACTCACAGAGTACCATCTCTGATGTTCACACCTATGTTCTTCTGCCACCCAGCGCCTGTTCTGGCACAAGCTGTCGTTTGGAGAGCTGTCCCCTCTAACACATGTGTCTCTTACTTGCGTCCAGCCCTCAGCCATGGTGGATGAGGCCACGTGTGCCGCCTGTGACTTCAACAAGCCGGGTGCCAACTGCCAGCGCCGCATGACTTGGCAGTGGAGAGGAGAGTTCAGTAAGTACAGCAAGGACAACGCAGTCCAATCCACAGAGGTGGAGATGAATTACTGCTTCTCCCCTGGGAAACTGATAGCTGCCCTCCTCTGCAGTGCCTGCCAGCCGCAGTGAGTATCACCGCATCCAGCAGCAGCTGGAGTCGGAGAAGTTCCCTCCCCTGTCCCCTGAGGGACCACCCCGCGCCTTCCACGAGCTCTCCCGGGAAGAACAGGCCAAGTATGAGAAAAAGAGGCTGGCAGGTAAAAAAAAAAAAAAAAATCAAGATCACAGTGTGGAGCAGTGTTTTGCAATCTAGACTGTGAGCGGTGCTCACTGTTAATTACCTCTCTTACAGCTGTGGGGTTAGTTCAGACTGGCTCTGGTCTCAGACCATGCTTTGCAGACCTTCTCCAGGACCCCAGCAGGCTCCTGCATGCTTCCCGAAGAGGGACCAGGCACCAGTGCCTGTGTTGGTGTTTTCTCCTTTTGTCTGTTGAGAGCCATGGATTTGAGCTGAAACAGGAATGGCTCCATTTTTGGAAGGCTGTGAATTAAAGCCTGTTAATGAAAGGGAAACATAACGTTATCCCATCACCCGGAGTGATGCTGTTCAGCAGAACCATCCAGCTGGCTGGGGCCAGAGCCTGGCTTTGTGGATGGGCCATACATACGTCACGACGAGTTTATTGCCCCTATTTGTCCCTGCATCTCCATAATGAGGTGCTGCTTTTCTCCATGCCGGTATCTTCCTTCCCCTCCATTTGCAGTAGGACTGTCTGCCCACTCACCCATTTCTGATGCTTGGATATCTCCCTGTCCATACTGTGCCCATCCCTCTGTCTGTAGCGGGGCACCCATCCCTCAGAAGCTCCCTCAGCTTCTTCCCTTGACTAGATTACTGCCGCAAGGCATACAAGAAGATCCACGTCACCAAGGTGGAGGAACGAGTCACCACTATCTGCCAGCGAGAGAACTCTTTCTATGTGGACACGGTGCGAGCTTTCAGGGACCGCCGCTACGAGTTCAAGGGGCTGCACAAGGTACCGAGCTCAACTTCTGGTTTAACTTGTCTTGCCAAGGCTGGGGGCCTCTTGTCTCCCACTGAAAACCCGAGCCCTAAAGGATCACCCTATTCAGCCTTAGTAATCGACAAGGATGTGGTGGAGCTCCTGACAGCTGTGGCTTCTTGCTGCTAAATCTTCAGCGGCTGCTGCCACGGCATTTACTGCCTCTGTGGTGCTGTTGGAAACAAAGCTGCGTCTTCAGCTTTCACTGGGTTTAGCAAATCCTCAGCTAGTCTCTGCTCCAGTATCTCTGACCTGGCTGGCTTCAGTCTGGGGCATTCTTCCTGCTTGGAGAAAAGAGACAAGCTGAGAAGCAAGGTCTAGACCTTGGGTTAACGAACAGTTGAGTCCGGGAGGATGTTCTCATTCTCTGCTGGTTGAGGTTCATGCTAGAGGACACCAGGGCACGATATTCTTGGAGCGTGTTGAAGGCAATGTCAAGGCCCCGCGACTTTGCCTCTGGTGGAGTTAATTAACGAGCAGTTTGCTTTGCGGTTACTCCCAGGTGCCTTTTCTGCCATGAATCACAGACCTGGCTGAGAGGCGTTTTCTACACGGGTGGTTCTTCTGTTTAGCCAGACATCACCGATTGCTGCAGGCGGTGTATTCGGTTCTTGCCTGCGCACACATGGTACAGCACAGCTGATGCAGGCAGGCAGTGCTGCCAGTGCTGGTTGAATTCTGATTGTCACCGTCAGAGTTACAGTTGGTGCTGCAGGTCCCTCCTACCGTGCGGCAAAGTCCTTCTGTCCAACTCCTCCTCTGCTGCAAAAGAAAAAGGAATGTTTAGTTCATGCTGCTGATCTTTGGCAAAGATATTGTTGTGGAGTTGTAATTCTATGCTGGGACTGAGGGGGAACCAGCTGCATACCACTGGTAGTGATGTGTGGGATCACCCTGACTCTGCCTGTGGCTCACAGGTGTGGAAGAAGAAGCTGTCTGTAGCGGTGGAGACAGGAGATGCCTCTGAAGTGAAGCGCTGCAAGAACATGGAAATCCTGTATGACTCCCTGCAGCTGGCCCACAAGTGCATCCTCAACTCTTTCTACGGCTATGTCATGCGGAAAGGGTGAGTTCTGCTGCAGGGTGATGCTGGGGTCCTCCAGAGAGGACCCTTGGAAACAGGGACTGTCCTGGGGAGGCTGTCACATGCTTCACCTGCTTCTGAAGCACCAGGATGAAGGTGGGTGCTGCCTGTAACACTCTCCTCTTGCTTCTACCAATGATTTCTCATCCTGGAGACTCTTGCCAGACACTGTGTTGGGCATAAGTGACGGGAATCTAGTCCGTTGGTGGGTTTCCAGCTTTTCTGAAGCATCGTAACTAGGGCAAGGAGAACAGTTGACCGAGGGCCAGTGTTGTTGTGTTTCTTGCACTTCTTCGCCTGGAGGCCCTCCTGCCCTTTCCATAGCTGGGTTTGGGAGAGAGCACTTCATCCTCTTCACTTTAACTCCTCTGTTTACAGAGCTCGCTGGTACTCCATGGAAATGGCTGGCATCGTCTGCTTCACGGGGGCAAATATCATCACCCAGGCCAGGGAACTGATCGAGCAGATCGGGTGAGTATGTGCTGACCTGGGGAAGAAAGGTCCACTTGCATCTGGGGCAGATGTGGGAGCAAATTAAACACCTGAACTTTCAGCAGGTAACATTGAAGATTCAGATTTCTGACACTGCTGTGGTTATTCTGTTGTATTCTGAGGGTGTGCTTTGCAGAAGGGACCAGAGAGTGGATGCAAGAGGCTTCCTCTGCCTTTGTGGGGGACACAGAGCCTCACCTCACCTATCATCCACTCTCCTGACAGTGACCATCCTTCCTTCCTTCCTTCCTTAGGAGACCTCTGGAACTGGATACCGATGGGATTTGGTGTGTCCTCCCCAACAGCTTCCCGGAGAACTTTGTCATCAAGTCAACCAACGCCAAGAAGCCAAAGGTGACGATCTCCTACCCAGGCGCCATGCTGAACATCCTGGTGAAGGTGAGTCTCACACTCATCCAGGTCTGGGAAAAAGGAGGTGGAGGACTGAAAAGGGAGGAGGACCTCTCTTCCATGTCTGCTCCCCGTGTAGCGACCGGGACGTTGGGGCTGATGGCCCTGCTTTCTGCACAGCTGCTTTGTGCCCTAGAGAGCACCTGACTGGAGGGAGAGGCTCTGATATCCCTGCAGCAGAGAGGGTGGTGTGTAAGAGGCCAGGGTTGGTGTGTGCAGGCTGGGAGTCCAGGCTAGAGCAAGGTCCAAACCCATCCTCTGCTTGCTTCAGCTTCTGTAAGACGAAATAATGTAATCTTAGGGTCCAAAGCATTTTTTGTCTCAACAGGCAAGTCAGATGTTTCGATTTTTGAGTCCTAAATTGTGCTGTAGCTTTCAGGGGGGTGCTCAGTGATCCTTTTAGGCAGGGGATGCCCGAGGGGCATCTCCTGGTGTAACCAGGCTGGCTGTTGGGTGAAGCTGTTCTCCTGGGGCTTTGCCTGTAGGAAGGCTTCACGAATGATCAGTACCAAGAACTGCAGGACCCAGCTTCTCTCACCTATGTCACACGCTCAGAGAACAGCATCTTTTTTGAAGTGGATGGACCATACCTGGCAATGATCCTCCCAGCTTCCAAGGAGGAGGGCAAGAAGCTGAAGAAAAGGTGAGATTTCGAAGCTTGATGTATTATCACTTCCCCTGGGTAACAGATTAAAGGCCCCTTTCCCTTCATGCATGTGGGGCGTGTTGGTCCTTGTCCCTGGAGCTGGCAGCATGCTTTATTCCGCTGGCTTTAAATGACAAGTTCCTTACACCAGATCATCTTTGAATCCAGATATGCACTTGCCTCCAGTGTCATATTATGGCTATAAATTTCAGAAGATAACAGCAAAACAACATTTCTAGAAGTTGGTGACCAGACATGATCTCTTTGTTTGGCCCTGAGGTGTGCAGGAGAACTTTGACTTTCCTTCTGAGGACTTCTCATACTGCTTATATCCAACCTAATCCATTTACACTCACCAGTTCCTGCCTTCCCATCTCTCAGGAGTCCACAGACCCCCACTAATGCTTCTCCTAGATGTTTCCCCTTCCTTCTCCATCTGGAAGGAGGAACAGGTCCTGCCATTACTGTCACATTACAGAATAGTTGTACTCAAACTTCACTGATTTCTCTGCAGCCTCCTAAATAGGAACGTGAGCTAGAGCAGTAGCAACCACTAGCTAGAGGGGTGCCCACAGACCTGTGTCTGGCTCCAAGAAATGCTGTTGCTGCCCTCCAGCACCCTCTGTCCTTACAGCTCTATGCTTCTTTCTGCTTAATGCCCCATTGGACAAGCCCGAGCACCCAACATCTGCACACAGGACTTACAGAATCACAGAACGGTCAGGGTTGGAAGGGCCCTCTGGAGCTCATCCAGTCCACCCCCCCTGCCAGAGCAGGGTCACCTCCAGCAGGTTGCACAGGACGGCATCCAGGTGGGTTTTGAAAGTCTCCAGTGTGGGAGACTCCACAACCTCTCTGGGCAGCCTGTGCCAGTGCTCCACCACCCTCACAGGAAAGAAGTCCCTCCTCATGTTAAGATGGAACTTTCTATGTTCCAGTTTGTGCCTGTTACCTCTTGTCCTGTCACTGGGCACCACTGAAAAAAAGACTGTTCCCATCCCCCTGGCACCCTCCCTTTAAGTATTGATAAGCATTGATAAGATCCCCCCTCAGTCTTCTTTTCTCTAGACTGAAAAGCCCCAAGTCCCTCAGCCTTTCCTTGTAAGGAACATGCTCCAGTCCCCTGGTCCTCTTCGTAGCCCTTTGCTGGACCCTCTCCAGCAGTTCTCTGTCTTTCTTGAGTCAAGGTGATGCCAAGCATTGAGCAGGCTCTTCTCATAGGACTCTTATCTCAGGGCCTTTTGGTTTCTTGTATTTTGGGGATGTTAGCAAGTGCATTTATTTCTTGGTCGCTTTCCAACCGAAACAGCCTGGAGGTGGCTGGAAGGCACCATCATTGGTGGAGGAAGAGAAGGCTGTGCCCACAGGAATGTGGTCAGGTGGGAGGAGGGCTGGCAAAGTGATGTATGTTTGAGTATCCCCTCTCTTCTCTTAGCTGATGTTCTGGTAAGGTTTTTCTTGAGACATACAAATAATTGGCAGGGCTGTGAAATGCAAGAGAAAAGGAGAGAGGGAGGAACGTTCCTATGGTCATGTCATGGCTACATCTGGCTTCCTCTGAACCCCTCTGCCAGCATCTGAGCTGACAAAGTTTCCTTCTTCTCGCTAAACCTCTTCCTAATATCTTCCTCCATTTCCTTACATGGGCTCTCACCTCCCTCCCTTTTACTTGTGTGCAATTAAGATCATTCTCCCAATCAGTACGGGTGAGCCGGGGCATGAGCTGATGTGCTCTTGCAGACCAAGTTGAGACAGTTGGTAGCGCAGCTGTAGATATCTGACATCATCCTAGTGCCGAGCACCACAGCTCTGGTGAACGCATCAGATGGTGTGTGGTGGCATGGGGAGAAGCGCCTTGGCGGGAGAGACACCAGCGGGATCCTGGAGGATGTGCCCCTTGGTACAGCCCTGGTTTTGCCCATGCTGTGTCTCCTAGGTATGCAGTATTCAATGAGGATGGCTCCCTGGCTGAGCTGAAGGGATTTGAGGTGAAGCGCCGGGGAGAGCTGCAGCTGGTGAAGATATTCCAGTCTTCTGTATTTGAAGCCTTTCTGAAAGGCAGCACTCTGGAGGAGGTCTACGCTTCTGTGGCCAAGGTGGCTGATTACTGGCTGGATGTGCTCTACAGCAAGGTAAGCACAGATCGGCACGTCTGTGCTCCCGAGGTGGAGCCGGAGGAGAAGTATCAGAGCTGGCCAGGCACTGTGGGGAGGGTGGACTTCACTTGCACAGAGTAGGTGGTCCGCTGTGCCTCTGATGGTCACTTCCATCTTATTTTTGCCGCTTTGGTTCTCTAGGGCTGCTGTTCAGTGTCTTTTAGTGCAAGTGCTCTTCATTGAGCGGTAACTGTGGGTGAGTGGTGTCCTTCTCCAGTCGTCTCCTTCATGGAGCTGCTCTGTTGCCCCTCATTCCCTGAGGACATTGGCTAAGGGTGTCCACTGAGGCAGAAAATGACAGAGCCACTTGCCTGCGGAGTGTTTTATGAGGAGCACAGAGACATCATCTATCCAATAACTGGGGAGAGCAGAGAAAACGCAAGAAACCGGGGAGTGACAGGGACTGAGAGCCTTCCATTTTGCAATGACCTTGTACAACAAGCTCTTGGTGAGCCCAACTGCTTTGTGTGTGCATCGCAAAGCAGTGCTGCCACAGCGCAGCCACGGTGTAAACCAATGCAAGGCTGAAACCCACGCTCTCACTTTCCAATACGTCACGATGGCAGCTGCAACAGGGAGCAATTCCCAGCCTCCCTGTAAAGAGCCATGCCAGCTGGGTGTAGGTGCTCCCCGTATCTGACAGCAGCAAGGTTTGATCATTAGGTTCTTGCTAGCTTTGGGTTTTTTTCCTCCCTTTCAGGCTGCCAACATGCCAGATACGGAGCTGTTTGAGCTGATCTCGGAGAACCGGTCCATGTCACGCAAGCTGGAGGACTACGGGGAGCAGAAGTCCACCTCCATCAGCACTGCCAAGCGCCTGGCAGAGTTCCTGGGGGACCAGATGGTGAAGGATGCAGGGCTGAGCTGCCGGTTCATCATTTCCAAGAAACCAGAAGGGTCTCCAGTCACCGAGAGGTAACCCCATCTTGAGGGGCCAGGGCTTTTGACAGTGTGGGGGCAACCAAGAGGGCAAGGGCAGGGTAGCAGGAGGTGAGTGAGCTGGTGTGGTGTGGCCAAGTGACCACCTGTCTGCTGGCTCAGCCCATGAACAAGACTAGCGATGGGTAACGCTGTACAACCGCTGCACGGTGGCCTCATAGGGGTGGGAGGAGAAGCCAGGAGGGTTTCCGCAGGCTGGGAGAGGGGTCTTGTGGTGCTGGGACCTTGCTCCAGGTGGGTAATAAGTGCTTCCCTGCCTTCCCCAGGGCCATTCCACTCGCCATCTTCCAAGCCGAGCCCAGTGTGCGTAAACACTACCTCCGAAAATGGCTGAAGAGCCCCTCGCTGCAGGACTTCAATATCCGCGCGGTGAGAGCAACATGCCTGCTCCGGGACAAGGGCTCGTCCCTTTAGAGGTGTGACCAAGGCAGTGGCTACTTGTGCTCGCAAAGCCGGGTGCTGGGGGCAGGGGTCCTAGGGAGATGCTTGGTCCTGCAACTGGTGGCCTTCTGCTCAGCTTTCTTTGCTACCCACTGCTCTGCCCTCTTCACAGATCCTGGACTGGGACTACTACATCGAGAGACTGGGCAGCACCATCCAGAAAATCATCACCATTCCTGCAGCCCTGCAGCAGGTACGGGGCGCTGGTGGGGCAGGAGGAGGTCTTTGGTCAGGGGACTCGGTGTGATTTGGACATGGTTTCCAGGTAAAGAACCCAGTGCCACGGGTCCGGCACCCAGACTGGCTCCACAAGAAACTCCTGGAGAAGAATGATGTGTACAAACAGAAAAAAATCAATGAGCTCTTCACTTCGGAAGGCAAGAGACAGGTAAAAAGGGTGAGGGAAAGGTGCTGGCTGTGCTGGTGGGGCTCTTCTGCAACCCACGTCCTCCTGCTGTCCTTGCTCCCCCAGGTCCTCGCCAACCAGCCCCCAGGGGGGCCACCCAACTCGCAGATTGGTGATATAGAGGACTTCGGGTCTGCCAAGACCCTTCAGCCACTGGTTCCCATCACAAATAAGCGGAAGCGAGTTCCTGCAGCAGAAGAAAGCCAACAGATGTCCCAGTACCTGGAACTATCCCAGTCCTGGCGAGAAATCCTGGGTCCACCTCCACCCCTGGGCACCACCAAGGTAGGTGAGAAGCAGACTGGGCAGAAGATGCCCTGGGGCTGTGCTTGTCCACCCAAGCAGGTTGGGTGCTGCCAGGAATGAGCTGTGGGTCTTCTGAAACCCTCTGCATGCCCATGGCTCAGAAATGTAACGAGGAGATGGAGAAATACAGCCACTGATAGGGAAAAGGGGGGGCGGTGGTCGCTTCACAGCTGGGACAGGAATGTGATGTGGGGCTGGGGGATGGAGGGCTCGGCTGCATGGCGTGGTGTTGGGGGGCTGGGAAGCCTGCAGTGGTTTCTGACTCAACTCATGAGCACTGTCACCCCACTCAGGAAGAGCGTCTGGTCTGGCTGCGCTACCACCAGAAGAAGTGGGAGCTGCAGGCTCGGCAGCGGCAGGAGCGGCAGAAGAGGCGGCGCCTGGAAGACGGCGGGGTGGCAGCAGGTGGAGGAGTGGTCCGTGATGCCCTCTCCAAAGGGCTGAGCAGCTACCTGCGCAGGACAGCACGCAGCATCCTGGACTTGCCCTGGCAGATCGTGCAGGTACTGGGGAGGGAACCTGCCGTAGTGGGCAGCGTGGGATGTAAGCCTCACATTTACACTATCTGCAGTCAAATGGTGAAGTTCAGGGGCTGCTGACCCCAGCGCCGCTCTGGTGTTAACCCTGGGGAGGCCAGGTGGGGCTGCAAAGCCTCACACACATCTGTACGGAAACAGGAGCCCATGTGGTCGTTCCTGGTGGCGAACCGGGGAGGTGCATGTAGATCTGCCAGTGGGGCAGCTCCAGTTCAGCCCAAGGGCAGCTCTGTGCAGTGGTCACAGAAGCACAAAAACACTGGCTGGTGTTGGAAGCTGCTCTGGGGTCCGTCTGGTCCAAGCCCCTGCTCAAGCAGGGCCTCCCAGAGCCAGTTGCCCAGGACAGTGTCCAGATGGCTTTTGAGTATGGCCAAGGTGGGAGACTCCACAAGTTCCCTGGGCACCCTGTGCCAGGGCTCGGTCACCCTTACAGTCGAAAAGTGTTTCCTGATGTTCAGAGGGACCCTCCTGTTTTCCACTTTGTGTCCACTGCCTCTGGTCCTGCCACTGGGCACCACTGGGAAGAGTCAGGCTCTGTCCTCTTTGCACTTCCCTTCAGATATTTAGATACATTGATGAGATCCTCCTGAGCTTCCTCTGCTCCAGGCTGGACAGCCCGAGCTCTCCCAACCTTTCCTCATATGAAAAATGCTCCAATCCCCCCCTCATCCCTGTGGCCCTTCATTGGACTCTTTCCAGCATGTCCATGTCTCTCCTGTACTGGGGAGCCCAGCACTGGGCACACCGTGCCTGTGATGGACGCAGGATCCAGTGATGCCTGAAAGCTGCCAACATACAAACGCAGAGTTGTGGTGGTGCCGTCCAGGGGTCTTCACAAATCCTTGTTACGCGTGGCCATCTGAGGCTAGTCCCTTATCACCCACGTCATCTTCCAGAAAGGCCTTCAGAGCTGCAGGCAGCCCTTGTGCAAGCACGAGCTTGAGATGGGACGGCTGGTCCAGGACGTCAGAGTGACCTGGCTGACATCAAGGCTCAGCTTGAGTTCGTTGGCCAGCTTTAGCCAGAGATTTTTCTCCATGATGCCCTGGGACAGTGGCAGGACATGGGGACTCTTAAAGATGACTCTTTAAGCCCTGTGCTCTCTTTGTGGTCACCAACTGGCCACATAGATCCATGTAGCGCTCTGCAGCTTAGACGTAAGGACTGATAATGTGTTGGATCTCCCTGCTATAATGCTAACTTTGTACCCCCGTGTCCCGCAGATTGCCGAGATGAA
This sequence comes from Ibidorhyncha struthersii, assembly GCA_013398815.1. Lineage (NCBI taxonomy): Eukaryota > Metazoa > Chordata > Aves > Charadriiformes > Charadriidae > Ibidorhyncha > Ibidorhyncha struthersii. Next base: position 11,619 of record VZSZ01000432.1, on the reverse strand, counting down.
CCAGCCTGGGCTGTTCAGGCTGTGGGCGGTGATCGGGAGCGACCTGCACTGCATCAGGCTGAGCATCCCCCGGGTCTTCTATGTCAACCAGCGCGTCCCAAAGCCAGAGGAGGGAGCAGCCTACAGGAAGGTGAGGACCTGCCCCTTCTGGAAGGGGAAACAGCTGCTTGTGTTGAGATAAGGTGCTTCACCTCCACTGTAAGCGGATATTACAAGCATCTGCCTTGCAGGGTCTCACCCTCCCGATCCGCGGATGTACCTCACCTAGTCCCTGGTCCCTCTGCTTATCCCAGCCTGCCCAGAAAGCAGGTGCTTTGTTATGGGAACTAGTAACATGCATGAACATAAACCACCAATTTCCTTAGGAGAGAGGAGCACCAGGAGCTGGGCTGGCTCAGACTCCAGCTCCCCGCAGCCCTTAGAAGTGCCCCAGCTCCTTGCAGCAGTGCCACGTGGTGCGACGTGCCCCGACTAAGCATGTCCCTTGCCTCGGCAGGTGAACAGGATCCTGCCCCGCTCAAACTTAGTTTACAACCTGTATGAATACTCCGTCCCTGAAGACATGTACCAAGAGCACATCAATGAAATCAATGCGGACCTCTCTGCTCCAGACATCGAGGGAGTGTATGAGACGCAGGTAACCCCTCTGGGTGCTCGTTTGTAAGGATTGCTGAGCGGTAGCTCGTTACCCAGGGGCACAGGAGGACACCTGGCACTTAAAAAGCCAACAACTTGGTGAGACACCAAAAATCAAAGACCCTGCACAGCAGAATACTGGGGAATAGACCCACATTGGTATGGGCACACATAATGAGTATCAGCACGTGGTTCAAGGCATGTCAGTGAAAGGGGGTTTGGTTTATTTGGAGTTAGGAAACTTTTGGGGAAAGAAGGTATTTAAGCAGAAAGGGTGATCTTCCTTTAAACCAAACCAGAATCAGCCTGCTGGTGTTTGAAGCAGAAAAGATAAGGGGTATTTAGAGTAAAGGTAGGAGAAAACCCAACATGTGTGGAGTCGTACATAGGTGTGGGTGCCCGGTCCTCTAAAACAAGGTTATAAAAGCTTTAGAAAGAAGAGTAGGATACAACTTGAAAGTTTGGGAAGAGCAAGAACAACCTAAATGAAGTTCAGTACAAAGCAATCAAGTCAAAATTAAATTTACCAGTGCTATTAATGGTGAAAGCCTGAAAATGAAGATGGGAAAACGGGATGCCTGCTTCTAATAGGGACACTGCAGTTCAGCAGTTCAAAACCTGGTGACAGGAATTTAATCAAGAAGACGCTGTAGTGTCAGGACCTGACCTGTATGGAAGGGGCAGAGTAGGTTGTACCATTGTAAGAGTGGAGTTGTATGTTAAAGAAAGCATAAAGGGAAGTGAATTTGCTACTAAAATACAATATAGAATTATTATGGATCAAAAGTCTTTGCCTAAGTAGCACAAGCTTGGTGTGAGCAGTGGTGCCATTAGTTACAAAATGCTTTGAGATGTAAGAGGCTGCAAGGGCAAGAAGAGCATCATAAAGTTGGGAGACTTCAGCTACCAAAGTTATTGGTATAGCCTGGAAAGTGTTACAGTGGGGCGTGAGGAAAGAAACCATTTTTAGCCACCTTAGATTTCTGCTTTTAGAAAATTTGGATGAAGGCAAGACGCAACCCTTAGTTTAGTAAGCAGAGCCCAGTATTTCAAGTTACTCTGCCAAAGTGACTAGCACCTACACAAATTCATCATATCTGTAGATCTTCCGGTAGCAAACCTGAGTCCTCTCCACTACCATAGTGCTTAATAAGTGGGACTAGGTAAAATCAAGAAGCAGAGGAAATTAAAATTAGCGACTGAAGTAAACCAAGGGGCATGGAGAAGTTTTAAAGATATAAAAGGGGAATGCTTCAGCTTGCTGAAGAGATCTGAAAACGGGATGTGCTAGGGGTCTGTAAAATCAAAGCTGGCATGAGGGAAGCATGATTAGGCAAGGAATGTTTATTGCGTCTCACTGTGTTGAGACTGGGTCCCACAGCAAGTCATTCAGGAGGAGCCTTCTGCCATGGTGGAGTTTACAGCTGTAGGATTAATAAAACAGGGTAAATCAGTGCTGGATCTCCCACTGTGCCGGTTATCTGGTGATTTGGGTGAAGCCTTTGTCTCAAGGGAGTGCCAAACCACAAGTTGCAGAGCTGCAAGATTGACCAGATACCACTTCACATCTCCTCCAGGGTGCCTGCTGCTGCCCTTGATGGTGGGATCTGGGGCTAGATAAGAACACATGTGAATTAAGAATTGAGATACTTGTTCTCTATCTCCAGGGCCGGCAAGGATGATAATACCAAACTCATGTTGGAGGCACCTCAGCTGCGTCCTACCTGGGGTTTTTAAGCTGGGCTGTTCCAGGTCTGAAACCCCCAAGAGGAGCTTGGTAGCAGAGCGTGGTTCCACATCTCTCCCCATCATTACAGGTGCCGCTCCTCCTCCGTGCCCTGATCCACCTAGGCTGTGTCTGTATGGTCAGCAGGCAGCTCGTCAGGCACCTGGCAGGGCGAGAGGCCGAAACCTTTGACATCGAGCACCTGGAGATGCGCTCGCTGGCCCAATTCACTTACCTGGAGCCAGGTGAGGCACCCGGGGAGAGGGGCTTGTGGGGCAGCTGGCAGGTACCACTGATGCTCTGTGCTCTGTGTCCCTAGGAAGTATTCGCCACATCTACCTCTACCACAGCTCCCAGGGCAGCAAGGCGCTCTTGGGCCTCTTCATCCCCTCGCAGCGCAAAGCTGCCGTCTTCGTGCTGGACAAGGTAAGGTGGGACTTTGGAGACTTGGGGGCTGGGGGTATTGGTGGATGAAGAGCTGGATATGAGCTGGTGATGTGCGCTGGCAGCCCAGAAGGCCACCTGCATCCCGGGCTGCATCCCCAGCAGCATGGCCAGCAGGGCGAGGGAGGGGATTCTGCCCCTCTGCTGCGCTCTGGGGAGACCCCCCTGCAGTGCTGCCTCCAGCTCGGGGGGTCCCGACAGCAGAAGGACACGGAGCTGTTGGAGCAGGGCCAGAGGAGGCCACGAAGGTGCTGCGAGGGCTGGAGCCCCTCTGCTGGGAGGACAGGCTGGGAGAGTTGGGGGTGTTCAGCCTGGAGAAGAGAAGGCTCCGGGGAGACCTTATTGTGGCCTTTCAATACCTAAAGAGGGATTGTAAGAAAGGTGGGGATATACTTTTTAGTAGGGCCTGTGGCAATAGGACAAGGGGTAACAGTTTTAAACTAAAAGAAGGGAGATTTAGATTAGATATAAGGAGGGAATGTTTTGTGATGAGGGTAGTGAGACACTGGAACAGGTTGACCAGAGAAATCGTGGATGCCCCATCCCTGGAAACATTCCGGGTCAGGTTGGATGGGGCTTTGAGCAACCTGATCTAGCTGACGATGTCTTTGCTCATGGCAGGGGGTTGGGCTGGATGGCCTTTAAAGGTCCCTTCCACCCCAAACCATTCTATGATTATATGAATGGGGGTCAAGCAGCAGGAGGTTTCCCCCCACGTTGCACATCCCTGCCATGATTCGGCAGAGGTTGGTGGAAGGCATCTTGTGATGCGTGGAGGGGAGAACCCCCCAGGACCACGCAGCCCGGAGTCCCTGTTCCTCACTGTTCCAACCCAGTCCCCCTTGGGCCCAGGTACGCAGCAACCAGATGCCGAATCTCACCACCCTCTTCTCGGCGGAGCGCAGCGCACTGCTGGAAAAGGCGGGTGAAGACCTCCTGCCCCCAGACAAGCACACCTTTGAAGTGCGCGCTGAGACCGACCCCAAGGCTGTCTACAGAGCCATCCAGCGACTACTGCTGGGCTACAAGGTGAGATGAAGGTGCGAGGAAGATTCCCATGGGGCCTCGTCCATGCAGGCACATGGGAAGAGGAGGATGATGTGGAAGACACTGGTGCACCAGTTCCAACAGCGCCTGCGTGTATCTGCTGTCCTGAAGGTCAAGGGTAGAAATGGGTGTTGCTCAAGGGCTTTGTATTGCTTGGGGTGGTTTGCATAGGGCAGTGCCAGCAGCATGGCCACCTCGGTGTCTCCCCCCATCCCTGCGCTCAGCCGGAGAGCTGGTGGCGTGGAGGTGGGTGCTTCAGGAGTGCTGGGGTGTGCTGTCCCCACCGCTGGGGACCTGCTGCGGGCATGGGGCAGCCAGCACTGCCGGTTTCCTGCTGAGCAGAGGTGCTCGCTGGAGTGGTGCAGCAGGATGTGTCCTCTCCTTCGTGCAGGACGAGCGTCGGGGCCCTACGCTGGTGGCTGTGCAGTCTAACTGGGACCTGAAACGGCTGGCAAGTGGGATCCCCATCATCGAGGATTTCCCCCTGGTCCCCATCCGGGTGGTAGATGACATCAGCTACTCAGTCCTGGACTGGCAGCGCCATGCTGCCCGCCGCATGATCCGCCACTACCTCAACCTGGACACCTGCCTCTCCCAGGCTTTTGAGATGAGCAGGTGCCTGGGACGGCCGCGTTCCCCTGGGGCTGCTGTGCCCTTGATGGGACCTCAGGAGGCTGCCTTGTCCCTTGAGGCGATGGGCAGGGGTCCCTGTCTTCTCTGCAGCTCTGCTCACCCCGATGACTGCTCACCTCTCTGTGCCCCAGGTACTACCACATCCCCATTGGGAACCTCCCTGATGACATCTCCACCTTCGGCTCTGACCTGTTCTTCTCGCGCCACCTCCGTCGTCACAACCACTTGCTGTGGCTCTCGCCCACAGCCCGCCCAGACCTGGGGGGTAAGGAGGCTGATGACAACCGCCTGGTCATGGAGTTTGATGAGAGAGCCTCCGTGGAGATAAACAACCCTGGCTGCTACTCCACAGGTGAGAGGGAATAGGGTCGTAGCGCTGAGTGGGGGCAGAGCTGGATCCTGCTCTGCAAGCCCTGTAGAAGGATGGATGCAGTCTCCAAAGAGTCTCTCCATTGACAGTAGCACGCAGCAGCTTTGGCGTTTCAGCAGTGATCTGGGCAAGGTGCACGCAAGTGGCATGTCCTGGGACAGGGAGGTCTCACCTGCAATGCGTGCAGGCATCTGAATGCAGATTCTTTCCCAATTCATGGCCACCAACCGCAGCACTCAGAAGACTACCTGTAGTGTGTCAGCCCAAGGACAGACTAGCTCAACTGGTCATCCCTGGTGACCCTAGGACAGGTCTTTCTCAGAGGCAGAAGCAGCTTGAGTGGTAGTCAGTTCTTTTGAGCAACTCTGTTGCAGCTTCCAGAAAAAAAATGGTGGTCCGCATAGGGTTAGTAGGGCCAAGTCTTGTTGGAAGACAACTGCTGGTCAAGACAGTCAGGCCTGTGAAAGCATCTCCCCACCTGGTGAGGCAACACCTGTAGATCACCCTTATAACTGTGAAAAGCACTCGTGGCAGAGGGGCAGGGAGGGCGTCGGCGGTCCTCTGCCCTGTCTGCCTGCTGAGAGGTTGTGTTTGCTGTTAGTGTGTCTGGAGCTGGACATCCAGAGCCTGGCTGTAAACACAGTGTTGCAGTCCCACCACATAAACGACATGGAAGGAGGCTCCAGCATGAGCATCAGCTTTGACGTGATTCAGCAGGCATCCCTCGAAGACATGGTGACAGGGAACCAAGCTGCCAACATCCCAGCCAGCTATGACGAAACTGCCCTCTGCTCCAACACTTTCAGGTATGGCTCTCGGAGCCAGCAGGAGGTGGAGCATCTGGTCTCCATCCTTGCAGGTCCCACTGGGGGTCCTGCCTCTCATTGTCTCCTAGCTTTTGCCTTTCCCAGACTTTTGCTAGCAACGGGGCTTGTGGGGTGCTCTAAATATAAATTCAGGTCTCAGGGGCAGGGCAGGCAACTTCTCCAAGAGACTTGAAGACCCTGGGCTCAGAACTGCCTGGTGGCTCAGCCAGCAGATGTATGGGGATGTTGGCGAACCCTTTGCCCTTTCTTGTTTCTCCTTTCTTCGCGCTCCACCAGGTTATAGAGGCACATATTTACCCTGTGGCTCATAACGCCAAGGGCTCTCATGTGTCTGCTGTGGCGGAGTTCCCACTCTGAATCCTCCAGCATATCTGAAAACACATCCCTGTATGGAAGGGGGAAGTGATCGTTCGTGGCCGGTGGGGTGATGCCGGTTTCTGTTCCCTGGCAGGATCCTGAAGAGCATGGTGGTGAGCTGGGTGAAGGAGATCACACAGTATCACAACATCTATGCAGACAACCAGGTCATTCACTTCTACCGCTGGCTCCGCTCTCCTTCCTCCCTGCTCTACGACCCGGCACTGCATCGCACGCTCCACAACATGATGAAGAAGCTTTTCCTGCAGTAAGTGAGACCTAGAACATGCCAGGCTGGTGAACGGGGAAGGGAGAGGCATGATGTTGGTGACCAGGATGCTGTTGGCACCCACAGTCACTCTTCTCTGCCGCAGCCTCCAGAGAGGTGAGCAGTAGGCTGGACCTCCTGTACTGTTTGGGTGAGCTCCCTTGCGTAATATCACCAACATGCTTGACTCCTGACTGCCAGATCAGCACGTCCTCCACGGGTTGCACCTGCTCCTCCAGCTTTGCCTTCCTGCCTGCTGACTCCCGCTCCTGTGCCCTACTTGCAGGCTGGTGGCTGAGTTCAAGCGTCTGGGCTCCTCAGTGGTTTATGCCAACTTCAACCGGATCATTCTGTGCACCAAGAAGCGGCGTATCGAGGACGCCATCAGCTACATGGAGTACATCATCAACAGGTAGGGTGCGCTTGCCAAGCTGGGACTGGAGATGGGGCTCCAGGACGATGGAGCCAAGGAAGGGCTCGGGAGCAGGAAGGAGGATGCTGAGGCCTTTTGACGGGCCTCAGCACTGAATTTCATTTTTGTTTTTGGCAAAGCTACTGGAGGGATGAGGCTGCCCAGTTCTCTTGCTGTCATTCCTGAAGTAGGGATCTGTCCCATAGCTGTCCTCTATAGGTAATATTCCAAGAATAATCATAGGATTTAATCCAGGAGAGACCTTCATGATAACTTGAGGTGCCCAGCACCTCATCCCCTGGCTGGCTGTCAGCATCACAGCCATGGTACAGGCACCTCGACACAAGCATAGGGAGCCAAGACTCCTCAGGCATGGCTTCCCCTGGGGTCCCCACCAGTGGTGGGATGGGAGAAGAGAACCCCCTCTGTCCTTGCCAGCACCACTTCCTCCCCACGGGGTCCCACAGAGAAGGCTCTGAACTAGGGACGATGCCAACGCTGTGGGTGACTGCAGTCTCTTCCCTCCAGCATCCACTCCAAGGAGATCTTCCACTCTCTGACCATCTCCTTCTCCCGCTGCTGGGAGTTCCTGCTCTGGATGGATCCAGCAAATTATGGAGGTATCAAGGGAAAAGTGGATTCTCGCGTCCACTATGGGGAGGTAAGAACCGGGAAGCGCTCAGTCCCCCAGGAGCAGCAGGGTGGTGGGGGCTGAGCTGAGCAGGGAGGTGTTGGCCGGGCACGAGGAACTGCTGCAATATCACTGTCTCCCTCCAGAAGGACACCAGCAAGAGACAAGTGTTGGAGGAGGAGGACAGTGAGGAAGAGGAGGAGGAGGAGGTGGCGGGGGAAGAAGAGGAAGGGGACCCGAATGTGGAGGAGCTGCTGGAGAACAGCTGGAACATCGCACAGTTCCTGCCTCAGGCCGCGTCCTGCCAGAGCTACTTCCTGATGATCGTGTCGGGTGAGCTGTCCCAGGGACAGGATGAGGTCACTTGTGCCTCCCCGGTGCCAGAGAGAGCCTGCAGTGGGGTGGCTGCTGGCGCTGGAGCTTTTCCTGTGTCTCCGCAGCCTACATTGTGGCTGTGTACCACAGCATGAAGGAGGAGCTGCGGCGCAATGCCCCCGGGAACACCCCTGTCAAGAGGAGGAGCACCAGCCAGGCGTCCCAGGAGGCACTGGGGGAGATGGGGGCCATGCCTGGTGAGTGCCGAGCCACGGGGCAGCCCTGGTGCGGGCAGAGAGCCACCCGCCTTGTTGTCCCCATATGCCACCATACAGCTCAAGTGCTCTCTGCTCTGTCTCTGTAGGCATGATCACCTTCTCACAGGATTACGTGGCAAATGAGCTCACCCAGAGCTTCTTCACCATCACCCAGAAGATCCAGAAGAAGATGGCTGGTTCTCGTAATGCCACTGAGCCCTCAGACATGTTCCCAGTGCTGCCTGGCTCCTACTTGCCGCTCAACAACCCAGCTCTGGAGTTCATAAAATACGTTTGCAAGGTCAGCGGGGTGGGCCAGGCCCCTTTTCTGAAGGTTTGCAGTCAGGGCTTAAATTCTGGTCCTTGTCCATGGCTCAGATTTGCTGCAGCTTTCCTCCAGGAGTGCTCTACAACCAGTTTGTCTTGCCATGCATCCATATGAGGTCACGAGGTTATGAGCTCTCTTCTCTGCTGGTAGCCTCACCTGGCTCTTATTCTTGTAGGTCCTCTCGCTGGATGCCAACATAACCAACCAGGTGAACAAACTGCGCCGGGACCTGCTGCGCCTCATCGAGGTGGGCGAGTTCTCAGAAGAAGCCCAGTTTCTGGACCCCTGCCGCTCTTACGTGCTCCCTGAAGTCATCTGCAGGAACTGCAACTTCTGCAGGGACCTGGACCTGTGCAAGGACCCTGCCTTCTCCCAGGTGCAGCCTCTTTCCTGGGGACACCAGAGGCCCCAGTATGGCAATGCCAGAGACCAGTCAATCACATTACTTATCTGTCTCTCAACCCCTTTGCTCTGCCTGCTGCCAGTGAACAACCTCACCTGAAGGCCATTTTCTGGTCACCTCCTTTTCTAGCTGCTTGTGACAGGTCTGAGCATCCCTTGGCTTTGGCTGATGCTCTGTCCTCTCAGAAACTAGTTCCACCATCCCAGTGCCTTGAGATTCTTGGTGCTCACCTCCCTCCTCTTTGCCTCTAGGATGGGTCGGTGCTGCCCAGCTGGGTCTGCTCCAACTGCCAGGCGCAGTACGACTCCGATGCCATCGAAGCAGCGCTGGTGGAAGCCCTGCAGAAGAAGCTGATGGCCTTCGTGCTGCAGGACCTGGTGAGCATGGGGCTCCCCCGTTCTGCCCCTCCCCCCGGCTGGCTGAGGCTGGACACATTCACTCTGGCCTCGGGAGGCTTTGCCTCCTCTCCTGCCCCACCTAAAACTTCTTGGGCTCCAGGTGTGCAAGAAGTGTCATGGCGTGAAGGAGACACACATGCCCATGTACTGCAGCTGTGCTGGAGACTTTGCCCTCACCATCTCCTCCCAGGTATTCCTGCACCCTCCTGCCTAGCCCAGCCCCATGCCAGCAGCTCCTAGAGGGACAGCAAGGAGCCCTGTGGTGGCCTGTTCCTCCTCTGCTTGTCCCCGGGGACAAGCTGGGCTGCTCCACCAGCCCTCCCTGGCTACCGCCCTGGAGACCCCACCACCCAGGGGTGCTGGGCAGTCGCCTTCCCTCCCTGTTCCCTTCTCCGCAGACCTTCATGGAGCACGTCAACGTTTTCCAGAACATTGCCCGGCATTACGGCATGGCCTACCTGCTGGAAACCATCGAGTGGCTGCTGCGCACCAACCCCCAGCTCCAGCAATGAGGTGGTGGGCTGCTCCTTCTGCCTGCACCGTGCCAGTGGGGACATCAGGGCCATGCTCTCGTATCCACGGGAGAGCGGTCATGGACGCCCTTGGCCATGCACCGGACCCCAGAGAAGCTGCACACCCCTCTTGCGGCGAGGGAAGGCAGGAACCGTGCCGGGGACTGGGCTGTCCTGCCCCCAAGCTGCCTGGCACAGGGGGCTGGGGGCACCAAGGGCTGGAGCTGTGCTCCACAAGGCTATGCTGGCCCCCAGGTGTGGTTTTAATGTTTAATTTCTATAAATAAATGGATTGTAGAAGGCAGGTGTAATTTTGGGGGAGGGGGGAAGCAGGAGCTGTGGCCCTGGGGGGATGCATGCAGTAGAGGGGGGTCAAGCTGTGTCCTTGCTGGGCAGGAAGGACCAAGGACCCTGTCCATGTCTGATCCCTGCAGGACCCCCCCCGGCTGTCCCCCTCCAGCTCTAGGGGAAGGGGCTGCCACCATCGGACAGGCGGCTCCTGTTCCTGCCCCCCCCGGGAGAACAGAGTCCTCAGGGCTGCAGCCAGAGCCCCTCCTGTGCTTCCTGGGGGCTTGGCTCTGCTCTCGGGACAATGACAAGGTGCAGTCAGGGTTGACCTCTTGCAGTAGCGGGGGAGGGGGGGGCAATGACACCTGAATCAAGGCAGGGGAGCCCAGCAGTACGCCTTTGCTGACCCCAGCAGGCCCCTGCCTGCGTCAGGTTCTGCAGGCAGCCCGTGGGCAGGGATAGTGCCTGGAGGGGGCTGGAGGGACCCTGTCCTGTTCCCACATCCCTGCAGCAGGGCAGGCAGCCCCAGGTCCCCACAGCTGGGGGCTGTGCATGACCCCACCATGGCACTGCAAGGATGGGGACATACCCACGTCCCCTCCATTTTGCCCGTGGTGAGCAGCCCCAAGCAGGGATGCTGAACACCGGGGTTTATTGACGGGCCTGGGGCTGGCAGCAGTGACACGTGGCTGTAGGACATGTCCCACCCGTCCAGGGGCACAACTCCTTATGGGGGCAGCATGTCGCTCAGAGCTGGGGGCCACTTGGATGGTCTCAGACAGAGTGAGTGTTACCCCACCCTGCCACCATGGCCCTTTCCAGCTCTGGCGGTACCTGGGCAGGGACAGGATGGGCTGTCATGAGGCTGGAGCACCCCAGGGTGCTGCCCCCCCAACAAAGAGCATCCTCAGACCAATGGGTGCTGTGGTGAAGGTGAGACAGGGCTGGATGAAGGATGCGGGGCCAGGGCAGGGACAGGGCCATCACCTGTAGTCGCAGAGGAAGCCAAAGTCCTTTTGGGGTGGAGGCAGCAGAAGGAGTAGCAAGGGTGGCACTCACTGTCGGACGGGTCTAGGTTGCAGTTCCAGCTGATGGTCACACTGATCACCCAGCCCTGCAGCAGGGACCGGCAGACCTCGCACAGTGCCAGCACACTGCCGGCACGGCATCCCAGTGGGCAGCACCATGGTCACAGCATCTTCAGGGGCACGGCAGCCCCATGGGTACAGCACCACGATGAGCACAGCGTCCTTGCAGGTGTGGAATCTCCGCAGACACGGCAATCCCACAAGCACAGCACCCAAATGGGCACGGCATCCCTGCGGGCGCAGCATCTCCGCGGGTATGGCATCCCTGGGGGCATGGCAGCGTCCCCCCAACCCACACTGCTCTTGCCCAGCCACGAGCACAGCCCAGTCCTCACCCTCCCCAGCAGGACGGGGCTGGGTTGCCATCGGTGTTGGGCCACAGGCCCTTGCCATGGACACCGTTGGCACTACCTGCTGGCCCAATACTGCCCAGGAAGGGGCCTCCCAGATGAGCTGGCTGGCACCATGGAGCAGATCCCAAAGGACTGGATGATGCTGGGGATGGGCAAGGGCTGCAGACACCGCGGGAACAATGGAACACTGTCGAGTTCTTCTCCTGGGTGGAATTTGCCCGCTCCCGCAGGTGCAGAGGGCCGGGAGGGCCCTGCGGGGGTGCTACGCTCCTCGACCACCCGTCACCCAACCCCGGGAGAAGAGGGAGGGAGTCCCGGGGAGGCGA
>VZSZ01000430.1:277548-338304 GCA_013398815.1 Ibidorhyncha struthersii | reverse complement strand
TAACAGCGGGCCCACATTTTCCCTAGTTTTCCTTTTGTCTCAAATATACTTAAAGAAACCCTTCCTGATGGCCTTGACATCCCTTGCTAGGTTCAATTCCAAGGCTGCCTTGGCTTTCCTTGTTTCCTCCCTGCATACCCTGACAGCATTCTTGTATTCCTCCCAAGCAGTCAGCCCCTTCTTCCACCTATTGTAAACTCCCTTCTTCCACCTGAGCCTTTTCAGAAGGTCCCTGCTCAGCCATGCAGGTCTCCTTCTTCCCTTGCATGATTTCTTAACTTCGGTCCAGGAATGTCAACATGCTGTTAAACTCACAAAACAAAAAAAACCCAAACAAACAAAAAATAAAACGAACAAAAAAACAGCCCAACAAACCAAAAATAGAGAGAATGAATCACAACTTACTGGATGGTGGTTTTTTTTTTCTAAAAGCACTAATAGAATGACACTGAAATTATATTCAACTCTTTCAAAATATTTACAATCCTGCTTTCCCTTCTAAGAGCACTACCTTTTAGTTCTAGTCTATGTTTTGTTGTTGGGTGGGTTTGTTTGTTTGTTTTCCATTTGGATTTGGAGTTCCCTAGACATCCCTCTTGGTTAATATCTTACCACAGCAAGCCTAGCCTTAGAAGGACGTTAAGCCTAACCTTTCAGAAGTGCCTTCAGATCCTGACCCTCATTGTCAAATATTCTGGCGTCGTCTATTGGTTTCTTATTCCCTTTTATGTTTCTTCTTTTTAATGTTTTCTTTTCTCCTTATGTTTTCCGTCTCTCTTCTCCTGCTGTTCTTACTACTTCTAGTCCAACAGGTTCCCAGCTGTAGTTTCCTTTTTTTCTTCTGTTTGACTGGTAGCTCTTTTGAATCCATCCTGCTATCTCTGGGTTGCTCTTTTGGTATTTGCTCTACTTCTAATCAATGCCTTTCTCATTTAAAACTAAGGTGTTCTCAGAATTAACTTGAAGGGCTCTTTTTTCCTATTGTGACTAAACAGATAAGTATTTTTCCACCTTTTCTGAAGATCTATAGTCCTGCTGTCTATCATTCCAGTGATGATTTAATAGACTCAGAATATCAAAGAAAACAAAGACAGAAAAAGTGTAGCCAGTTGAAGAAAGAAGTAAAGCAAACATAGTAAAATTTTATTTGATTAGCCTGATGCAGGATGTGACATTTTGGAACCTGAAGACTGTCTAATGGATTTTGGTTTATGGCAAAACATTTTTTTCTTCTGTTAACGTAAATCAGTAATTCTAATATATAAGTAATAGTGGTCTCAAACTCATGCTGAAATAGATCAGCTTATAAAGATCTTCTTTTATTAATCTACTACTTAAACTGAAATATCTCTAAACAAACTGTAAAAAACTGTTGAGACAAATGTTCAAGAATATTCCTTTTAAAGTGGTTTTCCAGGTTTCTTTAAACTCAGAATTATCTTACTTCTACACTTTTATTCCTTTCACTTCATTTCAAATACAGTAAGGTTGAGCAACTATGTACTTAAATGTGATTTGATTTGAATGTCAGCAGTTTACTGAGACAGGAAACAAAGAGCTCATGCAGAGAATATCCTGCTTCCATCCTGCTTAATAGTTAAGCATAGGATGTTATTATAAAAAGAATCCTATAGAATTGTACAGAAATGTCCTCCAAATATAAAATGTTTTAAAGATTTTTTTAAAAAAAGTTAAAGTTTTCTACACTTTTCTGTTCTGTATTATTATGTTTTGATTTTATAGAACATTTCAAACTTCATTTAGTAACCTGTTGGCTTTATCACTTCTAAATTCTTCAGAGTTTTTTCAGCGTGTTTTAATTTTAATATTTCAAATAATTTCATCTGCCTGGAGAAAAGCAGCAGCCTCTAAGGTAACCAGACCTAATGCATTTATGAATGGGTAGATTAATTTCAACACATTAAGTTGCACTTGGGAGCTACCTGCAAGCTGGGTACAATATATAGCAGGTTTTCAAGTATTTGGACTCTAGTAGTTTCCACTAGCTCTATGGAGGAAGTGTTTTATTGCAGCTAGGGTACCACTATGGGAAAGGTCCACAGAGCAAGAAACAAGTTACCAGCCTTAAGCAATAAAAACCAGTAAGTGCCATTGCTTTCTGTGTGACATACGAGACCAGATGGAAATCTTAGTGGTTGCGCACTAGACAAAGTCTTCTAATAGATGAATGAGTTACATCGCTGTTTCTTGCACTTGATGCCCATCCTTTTTAAGGTTACATTTCAGTCATGTCATTCCTCCGTTCTCAAAAAAACACTGTCAATCAAGCATAAACAAGACTAAATAAAATAAAGAAACTGAGACAAACACTGTCTACAAACTGCAAATATCCCAATATATATCCATTTGCCTTCTTCTACAATATTCTTGCACAGGAACCAGATAACTGAAATAACAAAAATGTATCTGATTGGAAATTTCCTGCCTTTTAGTTGTTGTTTTAAAGGAAACATGCAGTTTAACCAAAACTTTAATTATTCATGAGATAATTGTATTTGGCAATTTTCTTTCTCTACAGTTGAAACATCTAGAATTGAAATTTTATTGTATATGAAGCTGAAGTATTTCTGCTCAAGCTAGTTTCACACTGACTTCAAACTCTTCTGAAGTCTATGATATAATGCTGTGTGTTTCATCTTCCTCTTCGATAACTGTACGCAGCTGTGCAGCAAAGAAGACAGACTCTGTAGGCTCGTAATAGAAAAATTAAGTTACTTACCATAACTAAAACTCCAATGAAACACTGGCAGTTCAGACAGATAGGCCTCTAATATATCAAACTTGAAGTTCTACCTTGTTTATCAACATTCCTTAAAATACATTTAATTCCACAAAATGTGAGCTTAGTCATACTTTTTTACATCTGTTGCAAGATGAAAACAAATACCAAAAATACAGACTTATGATGGCATTACCATTCCACTTTTCAGATCAGTGTTAGCATAGATCTCTCTCTGGTTAGCTCTTCTCATGTATCATTTCAGAATGAAAGGAATAGAGCATCATTTTGTCTATTTCTGGCATATTTTACAAAATAGTATCAGTAACGCTTCATGGCTAATTGTATCAAAGGCAGCTGCAAGACCTAAACAAATCAGTTTGAGGACTTAACTCACTGCCATTGCCAAAAGGAGATAAGCAGGCAGTAAACCATTACAGTCCTCCTGTCACATGTACTGATTAAGGTTAAGGATTCTAGGTATCAACAGAGACTGGGATAATTATATCTATGCCCAGAGATTACTTCTTTCTATACAGCCTCTCTAGAGAGGGGCTGGGATCTTGAATTACTAACAGGAGGCTTCAAAAAGGCTGCCTGTTTCTCTTAGAACCCAAGAAAAACTTGAGGCACATTTCCAGGGTGTGAATCAGAAGCTGAGCAAAGAAAAACTGGCAAAAGCCCAGCAGACCACGTTCTGCATTTGTCTTTACTAGATTTAGCCTTGGTCAAGTAGCAAGGGGAAAGTGCCTCTCAATAATTTGGCTCAAGATCTGCTAAAATCATTCACTGTGATCCTGTATGAAAAATGCAAGAATTTCCTATGCTAGTAATAGCCAGTTGATTGGAAATTTTTGTATCTTAATGTTGAATCTGGTTTTCTGAAACAAGAAAAAGATGTGGTTTAATATTTCAAAATCTACTTGATTCATCTAACAAGACTATCAGCGGAGAGAGCTATTATACCTTATTCCATCCCATTACCACTTGATAGGTGAATCTACTTTTGTACTACAGCATGAAGCACGTGTTTCTTCACTAAAATAGATGAAGATGGCATCACAGCTTTTGCATGACTGCAGGATATTGTCTGTCGTTTGTATATCCATGATCTCTCAATAAACAAATTCAGCTTGATCACATACAGGTTTTAATCCACAGGATATTCCCAGTGTTCTCATTATCACCATGAAATCCTGCAGTGTGTCTAAAACTTGCTACTACAGAAACAATGGAGCAGCATAAACATTCAGTCTACATAATTCCATGGCCATAAACATAGAAATTAAAGGATAGGACATGCTTATCATACTAGTTACACTAGTTATTTTTCTTTTCCAAATTCATTCTGAGATTTGCATTTTTTTAAGAACTTTTGCTAGATCCCCTTTTATCCTTTGTTCAACAGAGTTACTTCCAGTCCTCAATTTTGGGGTAAAATAGTATCTGTCTGTGTTTATTACCATATTGAACATCATTAACTATATTATTCTGAAGCCTTGACATTCCTGATTCTCTTTGTTTCCTAGGGAACAAGCGAGACAACAAGTTTAATTACGCTGCTTAAAATAGAAAAGCAAACTTGTTCAAACTCTTTATGTGTATGGAGCTATATCTTCAAAATCTTTCCATTTAGGGCATTTCTCAAAATTATGCCTTTTAAATTTTAAGTAGATTATTTCTATCATATCAACTTGCTTCAAAATTAAGGGTATTACTAACATAGGGTGTTCATTCTGTATATATGACAAATAATCAGTAGCCTGATTTTGATGTTCTTCTGTCTGTGACTTGACTGTGAATATTGTAAGATCCTGTCCTCTTTTTTACCTACTGATTTTTCCTAATGAAAGAATTTTTTATTATTATAAATATTATTATCCATTGCCCATGATAGTCTTGAAAAGTCCATGTGTTAAGGGAATATGTAAAATTTTGTCCACATATATGTTATTTGCAATGCTTCTTTGAACACAAGAGGAAACACGGGGGAAAGGAAGGATTGGACTAAAGAGATCTGTCCACAGAAGCTTCATCTAATTCTGCAGACTGTTTTCTATGTGCCACTATTGTGAACGAACAGGAGACAGGCAAGTCCCTGTGGATCTGTGACTGTACGTATCTCTAGAATACACACACATGTTTAAACAGAGAATGCACTGTGTAGTTTACATAGCCATGCGAATTCTCTTCATGACACAGATATTTTTCCTTACTAGCTAGATTAGTGTAAGCTCAAACTATGTGAATAATTTATCTCCAAAATAGCTTTATGTGTTAATAATCTAAAGTAAAAAATAGGTTAAAACAATAATTAGAGATTTAGATCTATTTTCATCTTCTCTGTTTGTTTGACCTTGAATAACTGCTTCAATACTTCCTGGGTTTCCAGGGTTTTTTCCATAGGTTGATGGCAATGCT
Source organism: Ibidorhyncha struthersii (assembly GCA_013398815.1). Classification (NCBI taxonomy): domain Eukaryota; kingdom Metazoa; phylum Chordata; class Aves; order Charadriiformes; family Charadriidae; genus Ibidorhyncha; species Ibidorhyncha struthersii. Next base: position 333,143 of record VZSZ01000430.1, on the reverse strand, counting down.
AACGGTAAGGTGTGTTATCAGAATGAAAAGTTATACCAGGATTCTCTAGATTAAATTTGTTTGGATAAGTGGGAATATCACTGGAAAACTGAGATGTTTGAAGCTCAGAGAACAGTAAATCAGGACTTCAGATGATTTCTCTCTGGATGATGACAAAGCAGGATTTGAAAACTGAAGATACAATAGTGAGGATACCCCTATATTTGAAAAAATATGTGTGAATACTCTTATAAAATGAAACAGGTTTCTATTTGTAGTTATCTACCTGAGGAAAAGAAAAAAACCCAAAACATTTAGATAGAAAATATATTACTTTTTTTAAATTATTATTATCCTGTGCTTCTTATTATCCTGTGCTTCTTACCTAACCTGGACATCTTAATTAACTGTCATAAAAATACCTAGGGAAAATTTAAATATATGTGAAAAAATGGGATGAAATAGATGATCTTGTAAAAACCATTCCAACACTGTTTTCTTTAAGCCTGTCTGGATTCTTGCTTCCAAGTTTTCTAAAGCTACATGAAGTTTTTATTTCTTATACTCCTCATGTTGCCTCATGCCATGAAGTATTCTGTTTGATTCTGACTCATTTATATACTGGCATTATTACTTGCAGGTAAAACAATACTGTATGAATGGCAGCTATTTCTGGAAAATAACTGTGAACAAACATATTTATGACTGGTCAGAAGAAAAAAAAATAAAATTGAGTGATAATTTGTTAGCATGGAAAACAAGTGAATGTTCACAAACACTAATGTGCAACATTTATCCAAGCTTTTATTTTAACACTGTGCTGTGTGCTTTGTTGTGAAAGTTAGTATTCACACATCTTCTTAAGCTGTCATAACATTTATGTTCTTAACAAATCAAAAAGGCTACCAAAAATTAGGTATCAAATATTCTAGCCTCTGATCCTAGCACCTGAAAATGAATTTCAATCAGCATAATCTATATTTCATGGAAACCTGTATATAGGCATATATATATACACACACAGTTTATATATAACCACAGCCTTAACCCACAATAACAAGGCTTTAAGCCATTCTTGCATTAACATATAGCATGGTAGTAATTTTCTGTTACTGAGGAAAAGGTAGGTTCTTAGCTGTTGGTGAAGGGAACTCTAACAAACCCTGTTTCCAGAACACCATTTGCATCATTGCTGACATAATTGAATATGCTTTTATGAAGCAGGTGAGTAAACATTCCAGTTCCAATCTAGTCCATGCCCCATGACAAACAGAGCAGGGGGTGGAAAAATCAATTTTTGCAAAATAGAAGAGGACAAAACTAGTGAGGAATAAAATGCTATGTTCCTTGTTCACTGGAAGATTACAAAAGACAGAGAATGAAAAGCAGAAATGAGAGAAAGCTTTCAGTGTTGTGGTCTAGTTTGACTAACAAAAATCAGTTCTATAAGCAAACATTTCTTATTGTATCTTAATCCTGCAGCAAAGTTATAGACACATGTATAAACCATATTTTTAACTGAAAGCAATAATTATGTACATATGTGCATATGATTTAAATAGAATGAGTCATTCAGAATTAATATCTTGCACTGATTTATGTAAAAAATTACTGACCTATAAGATCAGGATAACTGACCCTGAATGATAGCAATCTGGAATCACACACCTGCATCATCATCTTCTGGTCACCATGACATTATTTCTGAGCTATCTTTCGTGCTATGACACAGGAACATTTTAAATATTAGAGTCTAAAGGAGATTGCCATATTCTTTTGGTTCCTTTTCCTCCATACAAGCAGAGGGGTTTACCCTTCACATTTTCTTCCACAGGCAATGAGAAAACCATTCCTGCAGCACTGTACCTTCACACTTTCCTTGTGGTAGGTATAGAGCTAAGACTGAAGAAACGAGACTTGGTCCCTGAATTCTGTGCCACATCTACTCAAGAATGAGTTCAGGCAGAGGATATATTAATATATAATGTTGCACCTGTCCCCAGCTGAGGAACTTCTGTAACAATAATAGGCATCTACCAAAGACTGTCTGAGAAAGAGAAGACTCAAGATATAGTAAAAAGAGACCCCTCTGCAGGTGATAATTTTCTTTTTGTGGGCACTCTGTGATTTTCTATAGTATTTTGAGGGCTTTTCATTTCTGACTAATGCAATTATTAAAGTGTAGTGTTGCTAAGGCAACCTCCTAGAACATTCCTTCCCTGAGGTCCACAGAAAATCCCAAGGAGCAAAGAAAGTAGTTAATTCCTATCTAGCAGGCACTCAAAGTTGGAGTTTTTCTAGAATCTAATTTCTTTTCTCGCATATTTGAGTTCATTTACTTGCAATGAAAAATAAGAAAAAAACCTCCTCCTTAGCATTCAGGAATATGTCTCACATGCTATCATGTCCCTGAATGTTCCCTATTGTAAAAATCATACATCTTCTCTGACCTTGTTGTCCTTATTTTGTTACATAAATTATTCAGTTTTGATGTGTCCTATAGGTCAGACACTGAACAAAAACCATTCCAGAAATGTAAAAAATGACAAGGAAGTTCTCTTTTTTTCTGGTATCTGTTCAAATACAGGCTACTGCAGAAGGTGATTAAATGCACAATTCCCATATAAAGTATGCATTTTGGAATGAATTAAGTCTGTGCTAAAGCTAGAATGCTCTAGGGGTTTGCAACTCAAAGAAGGAAAATTAGCCTGGAATGGATATTCCCTGTTTGGATGTGAAAAAATAATTAGAATTATCATTAGCAAAGCAGCTCAAAGGAGACTACCCAAGTTAGGTAATCTCATATGGTTTCTCATATGTATATGCCTGTCAAAAAGGTACCTTTGCTTTTTTATCACACATCATTTTTTTATTTAATCAATCCAACCAATGTAGCTCATTCAATATGCAAAACTTTCAGATTATCTCTTTTAAATAAAGCACAATTTATGTGCAAAACAGATTTTTCTTGAACTACCAAGGGAGTGCATTATAAAGAACTTCATTTTAGTGACTTTGCAAATGTCTTTTTTAGCCACCTCTCCTCTATTTATGCTCCTTTATCTTGTACTCGGGAGAAGAGAAAACATCCATTTAAGAAAACAAAAAAGAGCAGGGTGTTCTTCATATTAGTTTTAACGCATGTCTATTAAATTCTACAGTACACTAAATGCATTGACATTTTGAAAGCAAGAGCTTGTAACAGTGAACTCCTGCACAATGCAGTGTAGCCACTACAGATTTCCTGGTTGTAATTAGTTTTGCTATCTGTTTTTATCTCCATTTTATCATCTGACACTTCTCAAACTGCCATCACCTCTAGTATCTTTAGTACCATACTTTTTTTAGGGCAGGCTCATAAAAGATGCATACCCCTATCAGGCTTATTAACAGACCTTTCCTAGACAAATCCCTTCCCCCCCCGCCCCCCAAATTAGGCAATTTCTCATCTTTATTCTTTATGACTCCACTTTAAAAAAAAATATTAACAAGCATACCAGCCAGAAAAAGAAGGTCAAAGGAAGCGTACCCGTCCTGATGAGCAAGTCTGGCAAACTGGTAATAACAGATGAGGACAAGGTTGAGGTACTCAACAACTTTTTTGCCTCAGTCTTTGCTGGCAACCTCTGTCCCCACACCTCTTGAGTGGATGGACCACAAGGCAGGGACTGGGGGAGAAAAGTCCCTCCCACTGTAAGAGAAGATCAGGTTTGTGACCGCCTGAGGAACCTGAATATACAGAAGTCTAAGGGACCTGACAAGATGCATCCCAGAGTCCTGAGGGGATTGTCTGATGTAGTTGCCAAGCCACTCTCCATGATATTTGAAAATTTGTGGCAGTCAGGTGAAGACCCTGGTGACTGGAAAGGGAAACATTGCACCCATTTTTAAACAGGGTAGAAAGGGTGATCCTCGTAAAGACCAACCTGTCAGCCTCACCTCTGTGCCTGGGAAGATCATGGAACAGATCCTCTTAGAAGCTATGCTAAGGCACATGGAGGACAGTAAGGTGAATCAAGATAGCCAGCATGGCTTCACCAAGGGCAAGTCTTGCCTGACCAACCTTGTGGCCTTCTGTGGTGGAGTGACTACATCAGTGGACAAGGGAAAAGCTACAGATGTCATGTATTTGGACCTCTGTAAGGCCTTTGACACGGTCTTCCACAACACCTTTCTCTCTAAAATGGAGGGGTATTGATTTGATGGATGGACTGTTCGGTGGATGAGGAATTCTTTGGATGGTCACATCCAGAGGGTAGTGGTTAATGGCTCAATTTCCAGATGGAGATTGGTGACAAGTGGTGTCCCTCAGGGGTCCATACTGGGACCAGCACTGTTTAATATCTTCATCAGTGACATAGACAATGGGATCCAGTGCACCCTCAGCAAGTTTGTGGACAGCACCAAGCTGACTGATACTGTTGACATGCCTGAGGGATGGATGCCGACCAGAGGGACCTGGACAGGCTTGAGAAGTGGGCCCATGTGAGCCTCATGAGGTTCAACAAGGCCAAATGCAGGGTGCTGCACCTGGGTCAGGGCAATCCCCAATATGGGGGATGAAGTGATTTAGAGCTGCCATGCAGAGAAGGACTTGGGGGTACTGGTGGATGAAACACTGGACACGAGATGGCAATGCGTGCTCTCATCCCAGAAAGCCAACAGTATCTTGGGCTGCATCAAAAGAAGCATGGCCAGCGGGTCAAGAGGGTGATTCTGCCTCTCTACCCTACTCTTGTGAGGCACCACCTGGAGTACTGTGTCCAGCTCTGGGGTCCTCAGCACAGGAAAGACATGGACTTGTTGGAGCAGGTCCAGAGGAGGGCCACAAAGATGATCAGAGGGATGGGACACCTCTCCTATAAAGAAAGGCTGAGAGAGTTGGGGATGTTCAGCCTGGAGAAGAGAAGACTCCAGGGAGACCTTATTGCAGCCTGTCAGTACTTGAAGGGGGCTTATGAGAAAAATGGGGACAAAGTTTTTAGGAGGTCCTGTTGTGATAGGACAAGGGGTAATGGATTTAAACTAAAAGAGGGTAAATTAAGACTAGATATAAGGAAGACATTTTTTACGACAAGGGTGGTAAAACACTGGAACAGGTTGCCCAGAGAGGTGGTAGACCTCCCATCCCTGGAAACATTGAAGGTCAGGTTGGCTGGGGCTCTGAGCAACCTGATCTAGTTGAAGATGTCCCTGCTTATTGCAGGGGAAGTTGGACTAGATGACCTTTAAAGGTTCCTTCTAACCCAAACAATTCTATGATTCTATGTTGGAAATCAGTTATGTTAAGTTGCACAAGTTCTACAAAACACTTTATTTTAGACAAATATATTAGGCACCCCCCCTATTTGTAATGAGAGAAAGCACTACTATTCCAAAACTCACAGCCTTCTCTTTTATCAGTCTTGTCTTCTATTCTATTCCTCTAATTCTTTGTTATCATCATATTCTTGATAAGAACACAACTCATTTAGCTTTGCTGTTGTCATGGATTCAATTCAGGTAAAAGATATAAAAAGTAAATTACAAAGTTATTGGTCACATGAAAATATAAATGAAGTAATAAAAAGATACAATAGGTTTCCTCTTTCCTCATGTTGTTCTTTTGTCTGTCTATCATTTGAATTTCCATCTTGTGATGTTTGAGGGTGTCTTCCCCCTTTCTCTCACTCTTGTCTTCTGAAAGGAAAGAGCCAATGAGGAAGAGAAGATTTGTTTTGTTTATGCATATTTACAGTTATATTTGTGGCAAAATCTGTAAATGAGAAATTCAGAAATCAGACAGAATTTACCATGGCAAGGAAGGACATGTTGAGTCAACCAAAGGATAGCTTATTCTTCTCTACACTGATAAGCACATAACTGTTAAATAACAAATATATGGTGTTAATCTATCTGGGAGTTTCACAAAATTACCAGAGAGGATTATTTTTTTTTTTGCCTTTACAATCCATTTCATCCTCCTACTTATTCTTTTATTGAAATCATGATCTGGAATTTGTGATATCCCAATAACAGCCAAAAGTAGACGATGTTACTAATAAAACATTATACAAGCAACACAACTAAGGAGAAGAAGCTGAACAGAATAAAAGAGTCAAATATGAATTACCTTGAAAAAGTTTTGTAGAAAATGGCAGGAATTAGAGTAATCTAATAGGTAAAGCAAGGACTGTGTTCAAAAAGAAAATTATAAGCATTTCTTTAGAAATTCAAAACAACATTCCTCAACACTTGTAATCCACTACTCCATCATTTTAAGACTTTTCTTCAGATTTTATCACTCTATAAAATGTGTATGGGATAGCAATGACTTTGAGTTGCTTCATTAGTTTTTGTTTGTATGACATTTGGATGTCTGATGTGAAAATAAATTATCTTTATATGATCTACAACTTACACCTCGATAATAAAATAAAATAAAATAAAATAAAATAAAATAAAATAAAATAAAATAAAAAAAAAAAAGAAGAACCTCCTTTCAATCACCTGGGAAACACCTTTAAGTGAAGGAACATTGTGGTGAGGATTCATTCCTTTCCTCTTCTTTGCAGGTTAGGATCTTCAGGATGATTACAGCTTCTCAAAGAAAGAAGGGGTTTGGGCAGGTGTGGGGAAATGTGTGAAAGAAATCTAAATCTTCACACTGAATTCATTATTTATTTGGAATGGGAAATGTTTCTGTCGACAGACACAAAGCAGGATTATCATAATTCTTAAAATTTGCATCACAGTTGTTGGATAGGTTTAATGGAGTGGTACATCTTTTAGAAGAGATGTCAGAGAAAGCCAAATTATTTCAAGGATTATGGAAGTAAAGGGAATGCTGAAAATGAGAAAAATGGAAATGGTGCTTTATGTATGCTGTAAGTGTGTGTCATTAATGAAAATGGAAATGTTTTTAAATGAAAATTTTCCTGATATTATATATGTGAACAGTGACCCTTACTTGGTAAAGGTAGTTTATATTTGGTTTTGGGTTTTTTAGCTATAAATTTCAACTTTAACAGACTCATTAAATAGGTTCAATTTTATTACATGTCAGATAGACTCATAAAAAAGTATATGACATCATATCAAAAGCTGATAGATTTACAGCTACTGACTGAAAGCAAGTGACATAAGGTGAAGGATGAAAAAAGCCTTGAATTTTTTTTTTTTTTTTAAAAAGGAGCTTGACTGGACCAAATTATCTATTTTTGATTGTCTTTTTTAAAGTTCAAGAGGTCAGGCTGTGATCCATGCAGCTTTACCTTCAACAAAGTTACCTTCCAAGAGAAAGAACCCCGTTCAGAGGAAGATTGGTTCGGGTTCTACATCACTTCAAAACTCGAAATTCTTTTTACAAACCCTTCTTTAGTGTCATTTTATTTAATTCTCAAGAAAATATAGTGAAGGTTAGCTCACAGAATCACAGAATCACAGAATCACAGAATAGTCAGGGTTGGAAGGGACCTCTGGAGATCATCTAGTCCAACCCCCCCGCCAGAGCAGGGTCACCTACAACAGGTTGCACAGGACAGCGTCCAGGCGGGTTTTGAATGTCTCCAGAGTGGGAGACTCCACAACCTCTCTGGGCAGCCTGTTCCAGTGCTCCACCACCCTCAAAGTAAAGAAGTTCCTCCTCATGTTAAGATGGAACTTCCTATGTTCAAGCTTGTGCCCATTACCCCTCGTCCTATCAATGGGCACCACTGAAAAAAGACTGCTCCCATCCCCCTGGCATCCTCCCTTCAAGTATTTGAAAGCATTAACAAGATCCCCCCTCAATCTTCTTTTCTCCAGACTAAAGAGACCCAAATCCCTCAGCCTCTCCTCATATGAAAGATGTTCCAATCCCCTAATCATCTTTGTAGCCCTTTGCTGGACCCTCTCCAGCAGATCCCTGTCCTTCTTGAACTGGGGAGCCCAGAACTGGACGCAGTATTCCAGATGCGGCCTCACCAGGGCAGAGTAGAGGGGGAGGATGACCTCCCTCGACCTGCTGGCCACACTCCTTTTGATGCACCCCAGGATGCCATTGGCCCTCTTGGCCGCCAGGGCACATTGCTGGCTCATGGTCATCCTGTTGTCCACCAGGACTCCCAGGTCCCTTTCCACAGAGCTGCTCTCCAGGAGGTCGGCCCCCAACCTGTACTGATGCATGGGGTTATTCCTCCCCAGATGCAGTACCCTACATTTACCCTTGTTGAATTTCATTAAGTTCCTCTCTGCCCAACTCTCCAGCCTATCCAGGTCACGCTGTAAGGCAGCACAGCCTTCTGGCGTATCAGCCACTCCTCCCAGTTTAGTGTCATCAGCAAACTTGCTGATGGTACACTCTATCCCTTCGTCCAGATCATCGATGAATATATTGAACAGGACTGGACCCAGTACTGACCCTTGAGGGACACCACTTGTTACTGACCTCCAACTAGACTCTGCACCACTAACCACAACCCTCTGAGCTCTATCTGCTAGCCAGTTCTCAATCCACCCCACTGTCCATCCATCTATCCCACACTTCCTAAGCTTGCCAGTGAGGATGATGTGGGAGACAGTGTCGAAAGCCTTGCCAAAGTCAAGGTAGACAACATCCACTGCCCTCCCCTCATCCACCCATCTAGTGACCTCATCATAGAATGCTATCAGATTAGTCAGACACGACTTCCCCTTAGTGAATCCATGTTGACTACTTCTGATAACCTTCTTTTCATCCAGGTGCTTTGAGATGATACCCAGCACAAGCTGCTCCATCATCTTTCCAGGGATGGAGGTGAGGCTGACCGGCCTGTAGTTTCCCGGGTCATCCTTCTTACCCTTTTTGAAGACTGGAGTGACATTGGCTATCCTCCAGTCCTCAGGCACCTCACCTGTCCTCCAGGACCTTTCAAAGATGATGGAGAGCGGCCCAGCAATGACTTCCCCCAGCTCCCTCAGCACTCGAGGGTGCATCCCATCAGGCCCCATGGATTTGTGGATATCTAGTTTGTCTAACTGATCTCTAACTTGCTCCTCATCAACCAAGGGAAAGTCTTGCTTCCTCCAGACTTTCTCTGTTATCTGCAAAGTCTGGGTTTCCCGAGGACTGGCCCGAGCAGTGAAGACAGAAGCAAAGAAGGCATTTAGCAACTCCGCCTTCTCTGCATCTTCTGTGACCACAGCACCTGTCTCGTTTAACAGCTCATTCAGTTACTTGTGATAGCTTGCATTGGAAATGCTTGGCAGTAAAAGAGTGCAGGACAGATAATGATGTAGACCCTTGATATTTCAGGGATTTCAAGCTGCTGCCTAATGCAATCCAATAACTGTTGATACGATGAAGATGGGAAATGCCAATTTTTAAACAGCTGTATTTTTAAACAGCCTGTGTTTTGCTGAAACTTACTGTGTAGTTATTCATTCGCACTGTAGATTTGTGGCAGTCATGCCTCGTATTAGGTCCTCTTCTACTCATCAGTTTTCACGGGCAGTACAGTTGTGTTAAATCTCCTCAGACACACATATCCTCCCATATCTTGATTCTCCCTAGAAAGACTTCATTTCAGTAACACTTGAGAAAGGATTTAGAATTCCAACCACATCTCAAGATCCAAATGTTTCCTCCTTCAAGATGAAGATATTGAAGCTCTTCCTGGAGTTTCCATCTATTTCAATTTCTGACAGTAAAATGAAGCACATCAATCTTTTTATTGTGTTCTCCATATGTTTACTTCTGAAGCTGTGGAAAGGAGATTTTCGGCATGCTGGGGTTTGCTTTTACCATTTTTGTGGCAGAGAGCACAAGTCTTTATTCAAAAAAGATTTAACTGTTATGTATATTCCTAATACCTGCATGTTAGAACATATGATCTAGCAGAAAAATTCTTACTGTTGACATATAAGCCAGCAACGTTGCTACTAAGTAATCTTTTAAGTCTTCTTAAAAGGTGAAATGGCAGTTCACTTACCTATAAAGACATCCTCCCTGTGTAAAGAGAAAATGAATGCATAAAACAAAGTCAAGACAGTGAGTTTCATATATGTTATAAAATAATAGTTTTAAAAAAAATCATTAAGTAGGTAGAACACATAACTTTTTATCAGAATTTCTGAGACACTTGTGCACATCCAACTGGTAAAATAATATTACCTGTACACATTAAATGGTTACAATTAAATGTTGTCAGTTAATAGAAAGTAATGTGCATACTTGGGGGCGGGGGGGGCGGGGCGCGAGTATAATACCTTTCTATTTTTTTTTATACAGGTAGTCCTTCAATCATTAAGCACGAGTAAAAATTATCTAAGCAAAAGTTATTTTTACTTCTTTTGAGAGTCAAGGACAGGAAAATAATGTATATCATAGAAATATAATCGAAGTGTCCTTGGAAAATGTCCTGAACTCCTACCATTTCCTTGAGTAATTACATGCATGTTGTCGTAAAATTTCACTGTAGAACACAAACTGAGAATACTCAGCTTCAGTTTGCATTCCTGACAGAGGCAGGAGCATGAAACTTGTCCTGCTGAATCTAGTAAGTCTTTAGCAAGAATTCATCATTGGAACTCAAAGGGTAAATCCACAGGAAGCAGTTTGGAAACATCTCCCACTGACTGGGTTGATCACTTGCACAGAGACAAACCAGAAGACGGAATCCCTTTGGGTCCTACTGAACAGGATCTGTAGCATATTAGTCAGAAAAAGCTGCAAAGCGCCACAGAATAGTTGAGGTTGAAAGGGACCTCTAGAGATCATCTAGTCCAATCCCACTGTGGAAAGCACGGTCAGCCAGAGCGGGTTATCCAGGATTGTGTCCATTCAGGTTTTGAATGCCTCCTCAGACGGAAACTCCACAATCTCTCTGGATATCCTGTGCTAGTGCTCAACCATTATCACAGTAAAAACATGTTTTCTTGTGTTCAGATAGAATTTCCTGTATTCTAATTTGTACCTGTTGCCTCTGGCTCTGTCATTTGGGCACTACTGAGAAAAATCTGGTTCCTGCATCTTCATTCCCTCCCGTCGGGTATTTGTACACATTGATGAGTTCCCCCCTGAGCCTTCGCTTCTCCAGCCTAATTGGTCCCAATTTTATCAACGTTTCCTCATACAAGAGATGCTCCAGACCCTTAGCCATCTTAGTGGTCCTTTACTGAACTCCATTCAGAATCTCTGTGTACTGGGGAGCCCAGAACTGGACACAGTACTCCGGATGTGGCTTCACCAGTGCTGAGGAAAGGGGAAGGATCACCTCCCTCAGTCTGCTGGCAGCATTCCTCCTAACACAACCCAGGGTGCTCTTTGCCTTTTTTGCAGTGAGGGTGCATTGCCGGCTAACAATCAGCTTGCTGTTCACCGGGATCCCAGGTCCTTTTCTGCAAAGCTGTTTTCCAGCCAATTAGCCCCCATTGTGTAGCGGTCCCTGAGGTTATTCTTTCCAAGAGGCAGGACTTTGCCTTCCCTTTGTTGAACTTCATAAGGTTCCTGTCTGCCTCTCTCTCCAGTCTGTCAAGATCCCTCTGGATGGTAGAAAAATGCTCTAGTGTATCAGCCACTCCTCCTGCTTTTTTATTGCTACCACTGCACTCAAGAAATCTAGATTGTTTGTGTCCTTCTGCATTGTCCTTGCAACAGATATCACAGTAGTTGAAGTCACCCACGAGGACCAGAGATTATGACCATAAGGCTTCTTCCAACTCTTTGAAGAAGGCCTCATCTACTTCTTCCCAGTAAGAAATCTATAGAAGGTATCTCCTATAACGGCAACCATGTTGGCATGCCTGCTAATCATGACTCGTAAGTTCTCAGCTTGCTCCTGACCCATCCCAAGGCAGAGCTCAATGCATTAGAGCTGTCCTCACCATAAAAGACAACTCCCTCTCCCCACCTCTCCCACCTGTCCTTCCTAAAAGGCCTGTATTCCTCCGTTGCAGTACTCTAGGCGTGTGAGCCATCCCACCACATACCTGTCATTCCATTGAGGTCATAGTCCTGTAACTGTGTACTTTGGACTCTTGTTTGTTCCGCAGGCTGCATACATTAGTGTAGAGGCACTTTGAAAGGGTACCTCTCCCTAGCGTGGGTTAAATCTAATGAAATTCAACAAGGGCAAGTGTAGGGTACTGCACCTGGGGAGGAATAACCCCATGCATCAGTACAGGTTAGGGGCTGACCTGCTGGAAAGTAGCTCTGTGGAAAGGGACCTGGGAGTCCTGGTGGGCAACAGGATGACCACGAGCCAGCAATGTGCTCTGGTGGCCAAGAAGGCCAATGGCATCCCAGGGTGCATCAACAGTGTGGCCAGCAGGTTGAGGGAAGTTATCCTCCTTCTCTTCTTTGCCCTGGTGAGGCCGCATCTGTGTCCAGTTCTGGGCTCCCCAGTTCAAGAAGGACAGGGAACTGCTGGAGAGGTTCCAGCAAAGGGTTGCTAAGATGATTAGGGGACTGGAGCATCTTTCTTATGAGGAAAGGCTGAGGGACTTGGGTGGTTTTAGCCTGGAGAAAAGACAACTGAGAGGGGATCTTGTCAGTGCTTATGAATACTTAAAGGGAGGGTGCCAGGTGGATGGGAACAGCCTTTTTTCAGTGGTGCCCAGTGACAGGACAAGAGGGAATGGGCACAAGCTTGAACATAGGAAGTTCCATCTAAACATGAGGAGGAACTTCTTTACTTTGAGGGTAGTGAAGCACTGGAACAGGCTGCCCAGAGAGGTGGTGGAGTCTCCCACTCTAGAAACATTCAAAACCTGCCTGGACGCTGTCCTGTGCAACCTGCTGTAGGTGGCCCTGCTCTGGCGGGGGGGTTGAACCAGATGATCTGCAGAGGTCCCTTCCAACCCTGACCGTTCTGTGATTCTGTGATTCTGTAAAAGGAAGGACTTGACCCTCCCTAATTAGGGTTAAGCTAGAACGAAGGTGTCATTTGATGAAGGACAGCTGACCGTTTGTCAGAATCTGCTCGAACTAACCTTACCTTATCCTTAGTCTTACCTGACAGCAACAGTTATTCTGAAGGTTCCCAGGAGTTCCCAAGTCTCTGACAAAGTGCCTAGAAACTCAAGAACATGTCGAGAAAGCAGACCCCAGAAACTGCTTCACAAACTGCTGCAACTGTTTGTTGCCTCTGTTAGTTGTGCTCAGGGAGCTGCGCTCTGGCCCTGATGGTTATGTAGACTCATATTAGAGGGGCAAAACAAACACATACAGCAACACACAGCCAGATTCCCTGCCTGTTTCACTGAAAATTTAGGTCAAGTTTTCTGAGTACTGTCCATGCAAGTGGAGGCCAGTTTTCCAGTCAACCTGCAACAAATTCTGAGTGGATCATGAGCAGCTTATAAATTTACAGTAGAAATCAGGACAGTGGGATTAGATCTTTGAGATATTTCAGTGTTTCCACTAGCCTCCACAGGCTCTGAACTGAATTCCAAAATCTCTGAGTTTCACCAGCTGTACTATTGGAATTGCAATATTCAACAACATTCAGACTTTTTTTCCATTGATTTTAGATATATTTGAGCTATTTATAGATGTGGTACAGCTGAACAGCTCCATATCAAATTCCTGCAGGTTAAACATACGGAGTATAATTTAGGTTAACGCTAAAACAAATGGTGAATTTCATGACTAGAAGATACTGTATAACTGGAGGTCCTATTATTGAGAGGAGATATACAACTAATGTCATACATTAAGTGGCAAAGGGCCAGTGGTCATGCTCGAATGAGAAATAATTCAAATCATATGTAATATTAGTGGCTTTGTGTGACTGCAAAAGTCACTCCATCCACCGATATGTAATTTATACAGTACTTTCCAAAATGCTTTGAGTTACACTGAATGGTATAAATGCCTTTATATGTCAACATAATAGAAGCCTTCACAGAGAGTATTTATTTTTGAATTATCAGGACCTTTAAATGCCCTCTGAATGCCAGCCTCTGTGATACAGTAAAAATGAGGATGTGCCACTCATTAGTTATTTTCATCTCTCAAAAATGATGTGCTTTGTTACAAATGCTGTGCAGTTCCAATACATTTTTGCTTTTTTTGGTGTGTTTACTTTTGAGGTTGAGTATATTCCTTTGTAAAGCATCAATGGGTTCTGGATGACTGGATCCCACCAATGAAGAAGTCAGGCAAAAAAGCGAGGATGCCTGCATGGATGAACAAGGAGCTCCTGGACACATTCAAAAGCAAAAAGAAGGGCTACAGAGGGTGGAAGTTAGGACAGGTAGCCTGGGAGGAATACAGAGAAACTGTCAGAGCAGCCAGGGATCAGGTTAGGAGACCTAATGCCCAAATAAAATTAAATCTGGCCGGGAACACCAAGGGCAGCAAGAAAAACTTCTATAACTATGTCAATGATAAAAGGAAGATGAGGGAAAATGTCAGCCCTTTCCAGAAGGAAACAAAATACCTGGTTACCAAGTATATGGAGAAGGCTGAGGTACTCAGTGACTTCACTGGCAAGTGCTCTAATCACACTGCCCAAGTCACAGAAGGCAAAGGGACAGTGAGAATGAAGAATTGTCCATGAATGTGCAGATCAAGTATGAGACCATCTAAGGAACCTGAAGGTGCACAAGTCCATGGGACCTGATGAAATCTATCCATGGGTCTTGAGGGAACTGGTAGATAAAGTTGCTAAGCCACTTTTGATCATATTTGAAAAGTCATGGCAATCTGGTGAAGTTCCTACTGACTGGAAATGGGGAAACATGACCCCCATTTTCAAAATGAGAAAAAGGGAAGGCCTGGAGAACTACAGGCCAGTCAGTCTCACCTCTGTGCCCAGCAAGATCATGGGTCAGATCCTCCTGGAAACTCTGCTAAGGCATATTGAAAATAAGGAGGTGACTGGTGACAGCCAATGTGCCTTCACCAAGGGCAAGTCATGCCAGACAAATTTGGTGGCCTTCTATGATGGGGTTACAGCATTGGAGGATAAGGGAAGAGCAACTAATGTCACCTACCTGGATTTATGCAAAACATTTGACACTGTCCCCCATGACATCCTGGTCTCTAAATTGGAGAGACATGGATTTGATGGATGGACCACTCAGTGGATAAAGAATTGGCTGGATGGTCACACTCAAAGTGTTGTGGTCAACGGCTCAATGTCCAAGTGATGAACAGTGATTAGTGGTGCTCCTCAGGGGTCAGTACTGGGACCAATGCTGTTTAACATCTTTGTTGGTGACACAGATGTTGGGACTGAGTGAACCTTCAGCAAGTTTTTTGATGACATCAAGCTGTGTGGTGCAGTCGACATGCTGGACGGAAGGGATCCCATCCAGAAGGACCAGGACAGGCTTAGGAAGTTGTCCCATGCCAACTTCATGAAGTTCAACTATGCCAAGTGCAAGGTCCTGCATGTGGGTTGGGGCAATCCCAAGCACAAATACAGGCTAGGCAGAGAATGGCTTGAGAGCAGTTTTGAGGAGAAGGACGTGGGGGTGTTGGCTGATGAGAAGCTGTAATGGTTTGGGCCGGACTGGCCACTGAGATGAAAGACAGATGCTCTCCCCGACCTCTCTCTCCAAGGAGAGGAGGGAGACAGAGAAAGCAACATGAGTTTAGAAGAAAACTAAACTACTTTAATAAAAATATTAATAAAAATAATAAAAATTAAATAATAATATATAAAATATATAAAAAAACATATCATGCGCCCAGGATGATGATCACGTCACCNTGGGACACCTCTACACTTTTCCACTTCCGACCCTCCAACGGGGTAAATAACCAAGTTATCTGGCCTTGGGTGTTATAGCAAGTATAAGCAAGAACCTCTCTGCATACCATGCCTTGGCATAAATTACAACTAATCAGGTCTTATCACTCTGAGAACGAAGAGTTTCTGCACAATATACTGTTAATTTCAGAGATTTCAGTTAGTTAGAAGAAGCTTAGCTGCAAAGTAAAATTACTGAACAGAAAATTGGTTCTGTTTTATCTCAAACCAGGACAGAAGCTCAACATGACCCGGCAATCTGCACTTGCAGCCCACAAGACCAACCATATCCTGGGCTGCATCAAAAAGAAGCGTGGCCAGAAGGCTGAGGGAGGTGATTCTCCCCCTCTACTCTTATCTTGTGAGACCCCACCTGGAGTACTGTGTTCAACTTTGGAGTTCCCTGCACAAGAAGGATGTGGACCTGTTGGAGTGGTTCCAGAGGAGGGCCATGAAGGTGATCAGAGAGCTGCAGCACCTCTCCTATGAAGACACTCTGAGAGAGCTGGAGTTGTTCAGCCTGGAGAAGAGAAGGCTCCGGGGAGACTTTCTAGCGACCTTTCAGTATCTGAAGGGGTCCCACAAGAAGGCTGGAGAGGAATGTTTTACAAGGCCATGTAGTGATAGGATGAGGGGGACTGGCTTCAAACTGGTAGAGGATAGATTTAGATTAGATATTAGGAAGAAATTTTTTGTTGTGGGGGTGGTGAGGCACCAGAACAGGTTGCCCAGGAAAGTTGTGGATGCCCCATCCTTGGAAGTGTTCAAGGCCAGGGTGGATGGGGCTTTGAGCAACCTGGTCTAGTGGGAGGTGTCCCTGCCCATGGCAGGGGGTTTGGAACTAGATGATCTTTAAGGTCCGTTCCAACCTCAACTATTCTATGATTTTATGATTCTATAAGTCTATGATTCTATGACTTGTGTTGTCTCAGTTGCTGATGTTTTCTCTTCTGTTGGACCAGAAGCATCTAATGAAGCATCATCATTCACAACCTGATATCAAAAAAAGACTTGAGATGTCTGGCTCAGGAAGACCTGGAGGGAGGACTAGCATTGTATTTTACCACTTACAAGCTACTCAATAAAAATAACTTCCTTTTTGCACTTACAAAGAAAGTAAAGAAATCCACAGACAATTATTTCAGTCATGGGTCTGTATGTGCTTGTGGAACTGCCACATTTTTCTTGTAAGTTCACATAGGTAAGCTGTCACTAAAACAATATATATTTTTTATGGTTTCTGTGGCCCACTGCTTCTGAACAGCTTATATTTTCTGATGACTTTGATGATTCAGTGCAAAATTATATTGGCTTACCTTCAGGTCAGAAGAATGCACAAGTTCATCAGCTAGGAATTTAAGGTTCACAGTGGTGAAAATTTAGGTTATGGTCAGTCGTGATTATCTATTAAGTTTCATTTAAGTTACTATCACTGGATACTGGGGAACATACTGGCAGAAGTAACATTCAATCTGTTAATAATTTAGCTTAGGGAATATATTACTTACTGTTCTGATGACCATATACAGTTTGAAACAAAGAGCAACTGAATCAAAGGAAACTCGACTGCAAAGAAACTTGAGAAGCCATCTAATCCATCTGCTACCTTAAGGGATTAGTTATCCTGTTTAACCTATTCTTAAAATCCTTGAACAATAGGGGATGTTTTCCTCTCAAAATTCTTCCATTCTTAAGAAAATCTGTAAGAAATTGGAACACTCCTCAGCTGTCTGGGTTGCAGAGCCACTGGACTTTCAAAATAATCCCAAACCTCCGTAGTTTTATCTTTACAATTCCCTGTAAAACTAGAAGTCCTAAAGAATTGTCTAAAAAACAGGGCTTATAGGATGTGTAATGGTCTTATTCGTTATGTTGTATGTCTGCTCCAGTCCCTTAACGTCCAAAATCTAATTGTGTGCGTATGTTCTGTGTAAGCATTTTAGCAAAAATAATCAGATATAGGACTAATACCATAAAATAATGAAGCATCTAACATACCTTTGAAAAGAATATGTTTTACAAGTTTAGAGTTTCAAAATAAAACAGACTAGATGTCTTTATGACCACTTTACAAAAATGACTTACCCAGAGAAAAGCTTTGGATTTTTTGTCTTCTCAAACAAGATCTCAGTTCTGACGCAATATGAAAAATGAAATACAATCCCTGGATGCCATTCTGCTGGTGTAGAGTTTGGAGCAGGAAAGTTGAACTAAACATTACAACAAGTCACTCTCTGTTGGTAGATTAAGCTCTTATCATTAAGACCTTGCATCTCTAAGTCTTTCATGTACATGGTGAGGAAAGGCATTACAGGAAGGTGGTGGAGGTGGGATGGATAGGAACTACACAAAGGACACAGACATGGGGGAAAAGGAAGGAGAGGAAAAGCAAGAGAGAATTACAAACTTTCCCTTTCCAAAGCCTGCTCAAACTTTATATGGTCCTTTATATGGAAATCACCTAAAAATATTTCATGAAAATGAAAATTTACCACATTATCAAATGATTCAAAACCAGCTGAAATAGCTGCTCAGAAATATCAGGAGCCAAGATTGGAAGCTTTTGCACAACTTTCTTCAGTAGAAGTCTTTTATGCATTATATTCCTGACCCTATCCCACTGAAAGAATCTGCAGCATTATTGCCTTAAATAAAGTTCACATTTATGGTATAAAGAATGGATCTGAAAAAAACGAATGTAACTAAAACCAGGAAAATGAATGTCAAAAGGAAACTTTACAGTCTTTCCTGTTACTGTGAACTGAGTAAGATCCAGACACCCCACATCCAGGAGTGAATCTCAACATGGGATATCTAGTAATGCAAATGTAGTCAAATTTGTGAGCTGTATTGAAGATTATCCTTTGAAATCAGAATGGCATATAGACTTGTTTCTGGTATGCAAGAGCTATAAACATTTTCCCATGCTTGTCAGGCTGGACTTAAGTGCTAGGGAAAAAAAAAAAAAAAATTAAAAAATGCTTTCTTACCTTACTTGTTGGTAAATAGTAGTACAAAATGAAAATAAACTGTAAGTGTTGCTGGTTTTTGTAACAGTGATGTCAGTGGGACGAGGGAAAAAAATACCAAAATATAAGAAGAGAAGGACTAATAGCCACATCATCATAAATGAATCAGGACAGCAAAGGAGAATAGCAGAAAGTGCAGTGATGAAAACAGGATGGTGATACAAATCTGTATTTCCTCTGTTTCTTCTCTAAGATACGAGACTGCTGACTGCAATGATAGATTCAGTTAACCTACCACTTTATCCTGGTACGTTGAAGTACATATTTCACTTCACCTGATGTTGACAGTAATTTATATTTACATATAGTTTTAGATTAATATGGCATTATTGCATAATTATCTGCTTGCATAAATACCATGAAACAATGTTTAATATTCAAAAGAAACACAATCTTTTTTTTTTTTTTAAAGGAATTACTAGCAATATTTCTGCTTGTTTAAGGAAATGTTACTATTTTACTGACACTGGGAATACCAGATATAGGAATGTAGCTCTGACTAATATTCAATTTTTACATTTGGAAATTCAGCGCTGTAAAGAAATCCTATATTTAGTATGTATACTTATGTATGCAAGCCTGTGTAAATGGCTTGCATCATTAGAAATAAGTTACTCTTTAATAAGGCTTTCAAATGAACTGCAGTTATAAACATCCAGTTCAGAAACACCATATATTATGGCAAAAAATGTGAGAGTCCAAACTGAACTCAAATCACATGATTTATAAGTTAATCTTTAATGTGAAATATTCTCCAAAATACTTGAATTATTGCTATCTGGATAGAGTCAGACCCTTCATTGCTCATGAATACAGAATCTCCATTTCAAAGATTTAAGAGCATGCACATCAAATCTGATTGCAATGACTGTATGAGCGAGTGGGAAAGCTAGCATGAGCATTGAAGCTTGTGACCATCTGTGTGTTTGTTCAGAAGTCACTTTGTCTAAAGTGAAGAGAAGAATCTCTACTGTATTACTGACAAATTCAAACACCTTTACAAGATAGAAAATAAAGAGGACCTGAAACATGAAGTGATTTTTAAAACAACAATACGTGGAGGGAATCCCGCCTGGATGCTATCCTGTGCAACCTGCTGTAGGTAACCCTGCTCTGGCAGGGGGTTTGGACTAGATGATCTCCAGAGGTCCCTTCCAACCCTGACCATTCTGTGATTCTGTGTATCTAAATCTGAGCTTACTCGTGAAGAAAGCCTGTTTGAAATACTTACATCTGGCTTGGTATTTCATCAGACGAAGCTGAAATGCTGAATAGGTGTCTTTTTAAAGGATTAACTCTTCAATTAGTGCCTTCAGTGCATGTATTGACCTCAGCAGAGTTATTATCCAACTGAAGATCTACTTATTCCTTCTGAGAGTAATACTTACCGTGAAATCAATGGAGCAATGACAGCTTATATCATGTGACAGGGAGCAAGAGATAATGGACTCTTGTATCTCAATATTAAAGCTGTTACAGGAAACCATTGTAGTCCTCTGAGTGTTTACCCAGTTGTCTGAAATCCTATGGACTCTTTTTTGTCTTAAATCCAAGTCCTCCCATTGTCTCAAAGCTCCACTGATTTTTTCCAGCCCATCTCCACAGAACTTCTGTGTCCCTTCCCAGTTCCTTTGCTCAACCTACATCCATAAGAAACATTTTCTGCTGCTGAATGTGACATTGCTGGGAGACCTCATGTCAGCTCTGGTATCATAAACCTTAACAATCTGGTACCATGCTTCTGTTTCAGCGAGAACTGGAGAAACAAAATTTTGATTGTATCAGATCATCTTTTGGTTTTGGAAGCTCCTAGTTGTATTCCAACAGGTGGCCAGCTTTTTGACTGTAGCCCACACTTAGTTATGTGTTGAAGACAACATGGATTAGAAAGAAAGAAAACAACCCTGAACTTGGAACATTTGTCAAGTGTCTAATGGAGAACTAGAAAAGGGAAACTTTATTGCTTTTAACATAATTCATAAGGCATGAAAGATTTTGTTCTAAAGATAGCAATTTCCAAAATAAAAATAATGATTTGTAACTAATCTGTTGTGGGTTAACCCCATGAGGCAGCTAAGCACCACACTCAGCACACAGCTAAGCTCACTCACTCCCCCACCCTCAGTGGGACAGTGGAAGAGAAATAGAAGAGTAAAAGCAAAAGAACTTGTGGGTCAAGATAAAAATTATTTAATAAGTGAAACAGAAGTGGAAGAATAAAGAAAGAAAATAAACCCAAACCAGTGATGCAAAAGCAATTGTTCACCACCTCCCACAGGCAGACATGTCCAGCCAGTTCCCAAGCAAAAGATGGCCAACCCTTCTAAACCCCCTTCTTTTCCCTTTTTATTGCTGAGGATGACATTATATGGCATGGAATATATCTTTGATTTGTTTGGGTCATCTTCCTGGTTGTGTACCCTCTCAAATTCTTGAGTATTCTCCAATCTATTCACTACGGGGGAAGAGTGAGAAACAGAAAAGACCTTGACTCTGTGCAAGCACTGTTCAGCAACAACTAAAATATTGGTGTGTTATCAGCATTGCTTTGGTCACAAATCTAAAAATCCCAGCACCGTACAAGCTGTTGTGAAGAAAATTAACTCCATCCCAGCCAGATTCAGTACATAGTCAAAATTTGCTTAAGAATTTTACACATTTTCTTGGACTCAAAATAATTTGCAAACTAGAAAACTATCATGATTTTGATAACAGTGCAACAGATATTAGTTGAAAGAAAATAGTGAGAGCCATCTTGAGACTGTGATACTAACTTAAATGTGTGAAAATTTCTTCAGGTTACTTCATTGACACTGACTTCATTGAAAATAGTTGCCTTCCTTAGGTCTCATCAAGCTGCGACAATTTACCACAATATGCCTCATTAAAGTAGTATTTATCCTACTATCTGCTGCTCTGTGATTTTGATTTTAGAATCCTCAAGAGTTTCTTAAAATTAAAAATATATGTGCATATACTTATATATATGTATGCACACACACACACTCACACTCACTATATGCGTATAAATGATGTATCTCTTAAAGTTTGCCCAAAAACTCGAAAACTAATCAGGAATACTGCAGGTTACATTTTGTCACTTGAAATGCAAATAAATAGTTTGAATGTTGTTTTACAATAATCTACTGGTACTAATCCTGAGGAAACTAAAGAATTGTGACAGACTTCTGTGAGTGTCGGTAGGTTAAAGCTTAATTCAGTAGTATTTGTAAAGCATTCAAATGGCAGAATGATGAAAATTCTGGGATAATCCAGTAGATTAAATGAAGAGGGGATTGTGAGTGTCAGGACTGTGCTGGGAAGAAACTGTGAGTTTTGAGAACCCGTGACACCTAAACATTTTAGAGCCTGACTAGTCTGTGTTCTCATCATTAAAGTATATCATTGGAAGGATTTTAACAAATGACAAACCTTTCTGTCTTGCTGCTGTTGACAATTTACCTTGATCTTAACCAGTGCTGTATGGTCAAAAACTAACATCAAGAGTGACATCACTTATAAATTATGGAGAATTTTATATTTCATTCTTTTAAATTATTGAACATATTACATAAGACCCATCTGCAGTCATAGAGCACACAAGTCCATCCTCCTCTACACTTGTGCAACCCCTAAAGCTTTCTGTGGAGTAGCCATACCACTTCAGTGGAAGTTATTGTTCATACACAGGGTTATTATAGATGCCATCTGGGGTAGTGACAGAGACTGACACAGTTTAAATGATAGGAAAGAAAGTACTGCAGGATAGATGGAAATTTAAAAGTAGTATAACATCTTGAGTCACTTGCTTTAAGTGTTAAAGATCTTCTGACATAAATTCCCTTGCCAAGGTTAGAACTTTATCTTTGGCTACCTTCAGCTTCCAGTAAGGAAACCAACTGCAAGCAAAATATATGATTTGAATACCTTGTAAATAAATACTAATTTCAATACATTTATAGTATGTTATTTCAGAGATGAGTAGTGGGGGTCCCTGGTGATTTTCCACCATTATAAACCCCCATGACTGAAAGCAAGTAGCCTGTAATGAATGATACCTTCAAGGTAAAGTGAGATTGCTACCTGCTGTTACAGCTGGTAAAAAAGAAAAGCAACTAATTTAACCCATTATTTTTTCTCACACATTTTAACAGTTGATCAACAGACACAAAACTTGTGATAAAAATAGGTACTTATTTATATTTGCAGTCCAGTTTGTACTGCAGTTATGAAATATTTTTACTTCATTCTTAGGTATTTACATTTCCTTTTGTCCTGGTTTCAGCTGGCAAAGAGTTCATTTTTCTTTTTAGTGATTGCTGTGAGAGGAATGTCAGTAATACCTATTGGTTTTAGTTGTTGCTAAGTGATGTTTACACTATTTAAGGACTTTTTTTCAGCTTTCCATAGAAGCATAGACAAAACGATGGAATGGCCAATGAAATAATCCATACCATAGATGTCATGCTCAATACATAAATGGGGGTTAGCAGGGGGCTGGGAATATGCAGTCACTGCTTAGGACAGTGCCAATTTTTATTTTTCCTTTTCTGTCATTGTTTCTATTAAACTGTCTTTATCTCAACCCATGAGGTTTTTTCCTCCCTTCCCCCCTCCCTTTTTTTTCCATCTTCACACGCACACCCCCCACCTTCCAGGGGGGAGCAAAAGGGGGCGGGGTAGCAAGCGGCTGTGTAGTTCTAGTTGCTGGCTGAGGCTAAACCACAACACATTTGAAAGCACATATTCACTTCAGCATCTGGCAGAAGCATCAGGCTAGATTCTTTGGAAGGGAAAAAGAGGAAAAAAATTATCTTACCCAAGATAAAGAGTACAGAAGAGGTGGTCTTTGAAGATGGAAGAGTTTTGGGGATCCTAGAATACTTCCGTCCTAGGCATGAATATTCCTTTTTTTGCTGGTAGAATGATTAAAGGAGCAAGTGGGCTGCAGAAACTGTCCGACATGTACTTCCATGCCTACTTTTTTTTCTGTCTCCAGTGCCCCTGAGATGTTACAAAGTGAAGTTTGCACTGAGTCACTGGGGTAGACATATCTTACAGCCTCTTTGCACATATGAAAGTAATGAATTGTTTTGCCAAATGGTTCATCACCCTTCAAAAAAAGGTGAATCTTGGACTATATGACTTCTGTATTGTCAACAGCAAATGTTCAAAAGCATATGTCAGGCTTACCAAAAATCAATTTTCTTAATAGGATTTGAAAAAACATTATATAATTCACAAGCAATATTTTTCTGTTTTTCAGGATGTTAGAGGTCATATTTTCAAGCTCCATTTCCAAGGACCAGAATAAAAGATCCTTATTTTTTAAAATATATTTGCATCTAATTTAATGAAGGTAGTAGTGCTTTAAGAAAGACATTAAATATTGTTGAGACTTATGATGAAGTAACACAAAATGATGAACACTAATCAGTGTTTCTACTGGATTTGTATTTCACAGAAAGTTAATCCTGGTATATTACCATAAAAAAAGAATTCCTTTTGTGGAAATTAAGAATTATGTGAGTCTCTGGATTCCACAAAAAATACTTCTTAAGCACTTTGTAGAAAATTTATAAAATACAAATCTGGTCTTTTGATCAAAAAATAGTTATAATAGCCATTATCGAGAATATTACAAATAAAAGAATAAAAATATCATCTTCTTCCCTCATCCCAGAAAATAAGGTGATGGGTGGATTTTGGAAGTGCTTGTTACATTACTCAGAGGCAGGGAAAAACAAGAATGCCATTTTTTAACGTTGTATCAATCATTGTTGCAGCTTTCCTACCTGTCGTCATGCCTGATCTTCAGACCCCAGTGAGACACCAGAACAGTGATAGTTTGTCTTACTTAGTCGACATCCAGGAAAGAAATAATTTGAAGCTCACACAGTTTTATACTCTGTGCAGCAAGTTTCCATTGTGTTGACTGCTGCTGAAAAGGATCAGGGTGAAATTTTGATGGAGAGTAGACCACTGTTGACAGAGTACAAAACTAGAAATTTCCTATAGCCTCCCCTTTTACTGTGTGCTTGAGAATAAAGAGATTGGTTTTGTTATTATTAATATGAAGGTAGTGTACATGATTTTGAAAATTAGAATCCAATTTTTTGTAAAATAACAAGATAATTATAATAAAATTAACTGCACATCCACTGACTACATAAAAAGGATTGTATTGAGAAAACATCACTACATGAGAAAAAGTAGCGGTATAATTAAATCGCCATAAATAGTAGCACGTACCTGAATACTGTTTGACTTCCTCTTACCCTCCTCCTTCTGACTTTGCAGCAAAGCTTTATAAATGTGAGTTTTAAAAGCATTTCCCCAGCACTCCCTGGTAGCAATTATATTCACCATTACTGACAATATCCTTGCATCAGTACGGAATATATGAGAGTACTAGTTCTTTGTATCCCTCTTCCTTTGATCACTGCTCCTCTAAATAATATAGGAGATTGCCAAGATTTTGCTTTAATGTGAATTTATCACAAAGAAAGCACCATTTCTTCTTATTGGTTTGAACTAATGCATTCTGTTGAAGCCTATTTTTATACCACAACTATTGCTAAAATGCAGTGTTACCAGACTGGAATTCAGGAGAGGATTTCTCATACCTTGAATAGATTCACAAAATTTATTCACTGATCTGCTGGCATTTAATAATTCCTTAAAATGTGTAAGCTTATATTGATTTACTACTTTGAATTGTAGTCTCTCCCGGTAACATCTCAGTTCTTATCTTTTTTTTCTTCTTTTTAAATTTCTATACCTCCCCTCCCCCCTTTTTTAAGTCTGTTCTCGCGCTGCAGAGCTTTCAGAGGGAGACATTTATTTTACATGTTATGGTCCAGTACGTGACATGGAAGCCAAACTCCAGCAGCATTCTCAAAGAAAGCCTCTGCTATTTGGCTACGCTATTTAGCTTTAGTCTCCTTGCACATGACATTATCCAGTAACTGCCTGAAACTTTAAAAGCAAAGCAATTGACATGGAACCAAAACTGAATACTAACTAAATATATGAAAAGCATAAAGCCAAATAAATGGATAAACAAACCCATATAAGTACAGAATGCTTTCTCTTTCAAAGCTTCTGTTTCCGATTACCAGACAATGCATAGAGCATTAAGAAATCCTCAGAAAAAAAAAAAAAATTCTTTCTAAGTGTATTCCTGTGTTAGGTCCAAAGGGTTAGTGCAATATGGGTAGCTAAACCAGGTGCATTAAATTAATTTAACTTTGCATATATTTAAAAATTCAATAGCCCCAGTTGGTAGAGACGGTTAAGAAAATCTGAGTTTATACCAAAATACACACTTTTTCATTCTACTGCTAAAAGGCTATTTTGCTATCCACTCAAAAACCACATAATGCATATGCAGATATAATATATATTTGTCTTATCTCCTGATGAATAGAATTTCAGTAGTATATGAAATTACAGAAATTGCAAATGTAAAAGCATACTAGGTTAATTAATTGTTATTTCTGTCTTTTTCTCCCTCTTTCTCATAAAATGTTAGAAAACTGAAATGATTGGACTTGATGATCTTAAAGGTCCCTTCCAACCTGGACTATTCTATGATGCTAAAATTCTATGATTAGAAGTTTGTCACTTAATTGCCATTAAGTTTTCTATGAAATTGCACGTGTAGTCAGCAATTGCATTATTTAAACATTTTATACACATATTATCATACATCTTCACTGGGAGTAAAGGCCTACAAAGCAATATTTTCAACCTCCACAAAGTTTAAGTGCTGAGTGTCTAGCGCATTTTTCTTAGAATGGGAATGTAGGGAATTAATGTTTAACATGATATATGACAGCATCTATGATAAGGAAGTATAGAAAAGAAGTTACTCTTAATTAAAAATGGAAATATATAACCAGAAATTGATTTGAGAAATCGTAAGCTTTCCTGACAGCCCAGTTTCTCCTTTGAAATACTTTAACTATACCTTTGAGTTCGGGTATGTGAAAGAACTCCCCAGGTTTAGCAAATCTGCACGTATCAGCTGAGCCCAGCTAAAAAACACAGGGTAGAATGCATTAGTTTACAACACCTTTTGCTGTTTAAATGTGTTCTGGCTCATACCTATCACTCCTTAAGTCAATGTAGTTTAACAGTGTGTCTAAGCTGACAAAAAATTATCTCAGAAATAGATACCCATAAAGGAGAAGCTAAACACACTTGTCAGAGAATGAGTTGTTCTTCACAAATTCTTTGGTCAGAGCTATGACATTCTGTAGAAACAGTCTTTTCTCTGGCTGTATAATTCCTTTTACTGAAGTATGACAGTTAAAAAAAAATATTAATTCAGTTGGAAACATCACTTCTGTTCTTATCCAACTAATCTTCCAGACCCTGCCAAGAATTCCAGACTTCTCTTCTTGACTTTCCTACTCTGCTATGAATTCAGAAAAATTCTGGTGAATAAAATGTTGTTACACTTCATTGCAAAAATGATGTAAGTAGTTGGACCAGTAATCTGGGCTGAAATATTCTAGAAATTTTTTTTCTAATTAGAAACCATTAATTTGACAAAACCAAACCTCTGTTGGTGACCACAGACTTTTTTGTGAAAATCCTTTCAAGAATTTTTTTTAAGTTCAGGATGAAATATATGATCAGAAAAAAATAAAAGCTGTAAATCTTTTATCTTCCCTTTTCCATCCATTCTCTTGGCTAGAACACTGCTCAGGCAGTGATAAATCCAAGTTTAAATCCTTGCTTGCTTCAGACATAGACTGGAACCCAGGAGAAAAAATCATCTGAATAAACATTTGACAAGACAATTGTAGTAGTACTGATAAGAAGGAAACCAGTGGTATTACAGCTGAACATTCTATAATGAATTTAGTTGACGTTACCTGAAGCTGAAGAATAAGCAGGAGGTAAGGAATGAACCTTCAAGGAAAGAAATTCCCCTCCCTCTTCCTCCCCAAAGGAAAAAAATAATTTTGGACTGTCCAAATTTGTGGGGCAGTTTTCATTTTGAAGTAAAGACCTAAAAATCAGCTATTTAAACAACATTCTATATATACAAATGTGAGGAAATAATTAATTGAGTCATTCACATACTATTATTTCCCTCTTAATAGCACAGAAGGCCTTGACAACAAAGAAATGTGTAGTCCTAAGAAACGAGAAAGATTTAAAAAGTACTTATAAATGTTCAGCCCTCCCATATGCTTTGCATTTATTTAATTTGAATTCAGACCATGAAGACATTGGAGACATCATAGACAAACAGTGGATGGCAACAGGATAAGTATATAACACCTTGGGACGATGAACTAACATACCTTTGAGTATTGCAAACAATAGAACAGCTTTCAGGAAGAACAGATCCCAGAAGCTTCAGCACTGGCTATCATGTAGGGCTGATGTCATCTGTGCACTAAGGAATAAATAATAATAAAAATTATCTTCCCTTTTCATTGCTCAGGTCCTTCAGCTGAGGTGGCAGTTTCTAATAGTTCCTTCTTATTTTAGAGTTTAGAGATTAAAAAAATAAAAGTTGATGATTTATTTTTTAATTAATAAAATGCTGTCACAAATAATTTTCTGTGATGAGGTGCAAACTTGTTGAAAATTTTAGTGAAGATAAATCAGGTTTCCAGTTCTCATGTATATGTTTATACATATGAAGTCTGAGAACCTTGCATGAAAACTCAGGTACATGAGACAAAGATCTGATTAATTTTAGGCTTATTTTTTTGTCCAGAGAAACTGGACAAACTGCTGTTTGAATTATCAGAGATGACAAAATGCTGACAACATGGCTACACACTAAAGAACAAAATGCCATTCTCTGGGAAAACAGGGAACTGTTGTTGCTGGATCCTCCTAATTTAAAAAAAAAAGTCCAGGATTAAAGCTATTTCTGAGACATATCCTGGTGTGAGCTCCAGTTCATATGTAGTACATTTGCTATGATATCATACAAAATAAAAAAAAATATCCAGAGTGTAAATAATGGGAAAAGAGAATCATTATATCTCTAAAGAGCAGAGTAATATAAATATTAACAACAATAAAAAACTGGAAAAATACAAAATATTGATACCTTTTTGAGGGATTGTAAATTGCATTTGCCTATGTTTTCATGTTTTATTTTATTTTCTCATAGAAGTCCTACAGAGTATTACGAAAGGATGATACATAAATGTTTCCATAGAATTTAAAGGTGATCTTGAAACAGTTGTGATTAAACTAATAATAAAAAAAACCCTATAGGATTCCATATTGTTTGCCCAGAACTATCATGGTAATAATAAAGATGATGCATTTGTTACTTAAGTTAAAAGACATTTTCCTATTTTGTAAGACAGTCTGGAACTTTCACTGTCATGACTAGGATCTGTTCTCTCTGATGCCAATGAAGGCTCTCTCTGCTGGAGATGTCACATCTGTCATTGAATCCTGATTGCGCCTACATAGGAGAAACAAGCCTGATCTTGTTCCCTTTAATATTGGTGGCAGCATTCCCAGCACTTTAACAAGGCAGGAGCTGAGATAGGACTTAAGCACAGCCTTCGTGTTGTTAGCTTGCCTCAGCTCCTGCCACCTACTCAAAAAACTTGAACTTTAATGTCTATAAATCCCACAGGAGTCACTCCTCTATAGCAAGGTAAAATTTGGTTATGCATATGCCAGCCATATACAAAGGCATTCAGGAGGTTTTTACTGAACATGCCAACCCTTGGACAGGAGTGGAACCCGAGTCAGCTGAGCAGCTACTAGCAGATATTTGTCAGTAGTCATGGAAAGAATAAGATATTCATGAGAATGAAATTATTAATGTTATCAAAGGAGTTTTAAAAACAAAGATAACCAGTGTAAAAGGACCTTTGTGCAGAATCACTCTGCTGACAATAATAATTGACAAATCTAAATTCATACTTTCTAGGTCAGCTGTCTCCCTTACCACAGACAAAAAGGATGCACGCTTATGGATTCTGTGAATTGTAGATTGGGTGAGACAGGACAGCCTGATGTTTCACCAAAAAAAAAGATTTCTGGTATCTCCAGCTTCCACAGGTGTGAAATAGCCCCATTCAGACAGCTCCAACAACCTTCATTTTTCAAGACAGCAATCTACATTATTTGAGGTGCAAGACCTTATGCCCCTCCCTTAAATGGAAAACTTCTTTTTGAGCTGTATGCCTGGTCAAAAGTTCTGGTCACATTTGCATGGTACCACCTGCACTCTCTGCAGAGTGATGTCCATGTTTAGAGAAGATAACGCATTACAATTTAACCTTAGAAAAGAGCATGAAGTATAATGTTGAACATATATAAATCATAGTATTGAGTTAAAACTGTTCCAAAATGCTCTTTTAGGACTGACTTCTGAAAATGCTAAGTGATTCCAAAACATTCTGAATGGCAGAACAGCTTTTATTTGAGTCAACATTTCAGCTTATAAGGATGAGGAAGGGTAGGGTGAACACTGCTTTTTGGCTGCTCTGAGCACTCTTTTTTTTTTCCTTTAATCTGACCCACATCAAGCACTGGATTCTCTTTGCTTTAATTTCTTATGAACAGCAGTGAATCATGAAAAGCACAGTAGCCTTCACAGATATTTCAGAGTTGACAGCTTTATTCTCTTTGCGCAAGCAGATACATTATTGCTGATAAAATTTTGGATTTCACCTTAGTCATATTTTTTTAAGAAAGTGTGCTCAAATATTCATTTGAGTGATTTGGGGACTTCACTACAGCTTTGAGATAGAGTCAAACAACCTCCGAGTTATTTTTTGCTTGCTTTTCACAGGTCTCCTTCACAGGTATAATATATGTCTGAAATATGATTGTATAATATGAAGTTTAACAGGGATCAGAATGTGTTATCATGTAGTTAACAGTGATGTAAGTATAGGGAGGACAGAGTATTTTGAGTGGTTTTCCATTTGGCTTGCTTTCATTCTTCCAGCCTAACCTGGATAATAAGTTACCTTATAGCTTTACTTTTGTCTGAATTATCCTGAGGTACACATAGGTCTCCAAGCACTGACACTGAGAAATTGCAATTATTATTAAGTTGGACTTGGATATATTTCATTACACTGATATTTATTTTTCTCTGCTGAACTGCAATATATGGCTGTCGTCTTCAACTCAGAATACACCAAAGTTTTTAAAGAACCCGAGCACATTACCAAAGTCACGTTGCAATAACTCTAATAAATTGCACCTGTGGACTCCTCTCTGGTTTATTTATATACTGTATCAGAGGTTATTAACAGAAAATAACCCACTGAGATACAACATTCTTGTTTACAGTGAGATGCTGGTGGTGACAGCAGGAATATAAAACATAAAATCAACAGGGAACACAGAACTAATAAAAAGACAAGGGTCTATAAAGCAGGAAAAAAAACCCCAAAGCCAACTGTGAAGGCAAAAATAAAATAAAATAAACTTCCATCGTAAAAGAATCAGAATCTGCAATATATTTATAGATACCAGGGAGCACAAACACCCACTGTGCTTGAATATTTATGGGTGTCAGGAAATCTGTGAGCTATCCAGAATCAAAACTTGATCAGCAGGACATATCTCTCTAAAAAGCTGGTTATGTCTACTTCACTATAGCAAAGGAAATGAAAAAAAAAAAAAGGAAAATAGAAAAAAGAGAAGAAAGTAAAAGGCAAGAAAACAAAAGGAAAAAGAAATCACCCAGTGAGAAAACTCTTACATTTAAGGGGGAAAAAAAAAAAAAAAAAAGATTTGAGAAACTGAGAAGCTTTTTAAACTGTTTGGAGTTGTTATTCCCCTTAAAATTGTTTTCAGATGAACATCTGTTATCTTTACAGCTACCCTGATACATACATTGGATAGATACCATGGATATGTTAATCATTCAGTTGGTCAGCATCAGAAGTTCTCTTCGTGATACCAAGAAAAAAATCACCTGAGAAAAGAATGAGAACCTGGAAGTGGTGAAAATATGGTGCTTATTTTATATATCAGATTATATTCTGTATAATGTACTCTATAGAAGTCTGTAGAGCTCCTTGTCATTCTATAATTCTCCACATCACACTTTACATTGCACATCTTGATACTTGCATTTTGTATCATCTTAGTTTCAAAGGAACAGAAGGATTTGTCAGAAAGAAGAGAAAATTCAGCTTTTTTAAAAGAAATATAATAGGTGGGGAGTATCTCTTCTTACTCCTAACTGCAGAAAACATAAAATGCTACAATTTTTAGTTCTCATTAGCTGACAAATACCATCTATCAAAATCACTGAAAGGCAGAAATATTTCTTAGCGATAAGTAACGTAGGCTCAGGCTGGAAAACACAGCCACAAAACACTGGTGGGGTTAGAAAAGGCTAAACTTTGGTATAAGGCACACAGTTACATCCTTATCTCATGCTTAAGTGCATCTTCACCTTTATGTCATAGGGAAATAGTAGGTTCCTGGGATAAGTCAAGCTTACATATCACTCAGTCCTGGACAACATTGCCAGGCAGAGAGTTACAGAGTCCTGAGGGATGGATATGAGATAGACTATTCACTTTTATGCCACCAGGGGAAAAACAGCAAAATAAATAGGTAAGATGAAATGTTTCTGGGCAGCTCTTGAGAATCCAGTCCTGCTTCTCCTCCTCTGAACCAAGACTCTGTGGTTCATACAATGAACTCTTTGATATGATTTCCCCATCCTTCAGACTTATTCCACCATCCATGCACCAAATAGCTACACAATTACTCTGAAAACCTTATTTGCCCTTAACAGCATGATGTGGCTTGGTTTAGACAACGTGGAGTCACACAGGACCCCTTTCCATAAGACTGGGCTCTTCAGGGTTGGGAAGGTTTTATAATGTAAGTAATATTCCACTTACTCCTCTTCTGATTCTGGTTGTCCAGAATAAAATACAATACACTTATTTCAGTCAGTACAGGTACTGCTGTCTGGGCTTGTCACTACTGTGCTGTGTTAGTTCTCTGTACTATGCAGTAAGGCTAAATGAGATCACCAGCTCTCCAGGAGCTGCATGTACTGTGGGGTAACTTCACTGAGTGTCTAGTTTGGGTGGATGTTTTTCCGACATTCTGCAGAATACCCATATTCCTGTATTGGTAGGTTTTTTGGTGGGGTTTTGTTTTTGTTTTTGTTTGTTTGTTGGTAGGTTTTGTTTTTTCTTTTCTTTTCCTTTTCCCCCTCTTCATTCTGAACAACAAAATACTTCACAATATTGTCAGGAAGACTGAAGTAGAGAACAACCTGTGCTATTTTTTTCAGCTAAAGGGAATCATCATTGTTACAAATAGCTTCAGTTTGTGTGTCAGCTTCCCCCTCATCCCTCCCAATGAGCACAGATATCTAATTCATTCACTTCTTTCTGGGTTTAAAGTCATTGTCTATAGCCATTGCAGTGGAAGTGATATACAGCCTGTAAGTCTTGCTCATCCCTTGTGAGATTTTCCAAGGAGAATATCAGCCTTCTTGTACGTTTTTGAGGAAAATCTTCCCCTAATTTTTACTAGAAAATAGTGGGCATCAATCCTCTGCACTACTTCCTGTGCACCTGTATGCAACCAATCTGTTCAAGGCAGATTAATATTCACATCCTAAGTATTATATATTAAGATGATTAGTATCATCTGATTCCTTGCAACTTTACCAAATACCCTACTGTCTTCAACAGATCTATGAAGTTAACCGATCTGATCCAAAGCAGTTATTGCTTGCCTTTGTCTCGGGATAGTGTTAATATGTAGTGTAACCTACACTTTGTTCCACTTCATCCAATATATATTGGTCTGAATGTAAAATTATGTATTTAATTACCAATAAGAATTTTAATTGTATCAAAAAGTAACAAATTAAACATATTCTTGTCTGTTTTGTCTTAAGCAGTGATATGCAAATTGAAGTCTAACTGCCAAATCAGAAGTGGCCACCTAATCTACAATATAAAGCTATTTTAATTTATAATGGACATTTTTGCTTAGCTCATATGTATCTGATGCATTTAAAAGAAAAAAAAAAAAAGCATTTACAAAGGGGTACACTGTTCCCTGGAGACACAACATCTCATTTTCAATTCAGTTGGCAAGAATACTAATTGCATTATCACATATTCAGCAACATTCAGCAAAGTTATTTATTCATTCATCCTTAAGACCCAGGATGTCTGGCAGGTCACTGCCAATAAGCACTACCTTGAGAATCTCAGACGATGATATACAAAGAAAATTAGATGTAGAGCTGCCTGAAAAAAAATCTCTCACAAAGAAGCTAAACCTTTGAGATTTGCCTCTTTGCTAGCTTCATGACTGAGTGAAAAAATTGCTTGTCTCCATGAACAAAACAAAACAATAAAACCCGTAGCTTTCATGAGCATAAAGGAGAAGGGAGGAAAGGAAGGAAGGAAAAATATAGAGGCTGATCTGCCAATCATAAAGCATGAGATTATAAAGGATGCAGAGGAGCCAAGAGTCAACATGCCAAACAAGAAGCTGCATCCCACAATCTGATCCACTATCACGTGTGTGTTGTGCTCAGCTTCACTGGTTCTGAGGTGAACCAATGAAATTCCAGAATAGTTTTCAGTATTTTTTTTTTAATGTTTCCTTTTTTTTCATTACATTTGGCATTAAATTAAAGCCTACATCTTCCACAGCATGGAGAGAGAAATTGGAAAAACAAGGAGGAAAGACAGGCAAAATTAGGACATGTAGTGAGTGATATCTCTTCTGAGAAATAGTAGCTTCAACAATGTGTTGTTTAAACAAGACAGGAACAAATTAAGACTGAGTTTAAATACCAATCTCGAAAATGAATCAGTGTGGAAACACCTGAACTCAATTCAGACAAACTGGTTTGAGTATGAGTAACATAGCAGACTGCGGCAGAGATCGCCATGAGCTCTTGTTCGCTCAGATTCTCAACATGACCTTATTATAATACAGAAGGGGCTGAGGAGATGGAAAATCAAAATGGAATAGACTGGGGAAAAAAAAGATTTTTGGTGGGAAAGAGAAGCTGTAGTGCACCAGAAAGGTGAGAAGAAAACCAAAGTTACAGCTGAAGCAAGAATAGGTTTGGATGAGCAGGATAAGAAACTTGGACTAAATCTGAGACTTAGGTCCAATTCAGAGAGAAACAAGATATGGAAGAATGAGGGAAGAGATGAGTTTATTAAAGTGGAGGGAAAAACAACACTTAGAGGGAAATGATTTGGGATTTGAAGTCTAGGTCACTAGCTTTGGGTGGGCAGGGAGACAAGGACAGGGAACCTGTGTGTTAGAGAAAACATGGTCAGGTGTTACTGAGAAATTATAAGTGATAGTTGTGTATCTAAAGCATGGACAGGTATGAGAGTGAATTAGCTCACATCAGGAAAATGGGAAGTGGGCAAAAAGACTGGTGATAGACATTTTGTGGAAAAAAGAAAGATGCTGGAACTAAGAACAAGGAGTAGGTCACAGTGAGACAGGAATGTGCTGAGACTCCACATCATCCACTTGATGCCAGCAAAAAGCTGGAAGACCCACTGACCACTAGTGTGGGTCATAGATCATAGAATCATAGAGTAGTTTAGGTTGGAAAGGACCTTTAAAGGTCATCTAGTCCAACCCCCTCCTGCAATAAGCAGGGACCTCTTCAACTAGATCAGGCTGCTCAGATCCCCGTCCAACCTAACCTTCAATGTTTCCAGGGATGGAACATCTACGACCTGTCTGGACAACATGTTCCAGTTCCACCACCCTTGTAAAAAATTTCTTCCTTTATATCTAGTCTAAATCTACCTTCTTTTAGTTTAAATCCATTACCCCTTGTCCTATTGCAACAGGCCTTCCTAAAAACTGTCTCCATCTCTCTTATAAGACCCCTTTAAGCACTAAAAGGCTGCAATAAGGTATCCCTGGAGCTTTCTCTTCTCCAGGCTGAACAACCCCAACTGTCTCAGCCTTTCTTCATAGGAGAGGTGTCCCATCCCTCTGATCCTCTTTGTGGCTCTCTTCTGGATGCATGCCCAACAGGTCTGTATCTTGGATCAAGGGTAAGAATTCATAATTGCTGTTAATCTTTCACTGTCTCAAGAGACTGATCACGTCGATAACCTGCAATAACACGATGTTCTGTGACAACAATTCTACCTTCCCCCCTTGTTTTCAGATTAAAACTCAGTTGTTGCACTTTTTAACAACACATTTAAATGTTAGCATTAAAAGAAAACTATCTGATGGCTTGACGTTGTAGTACAGAGTTCAAAGTCCATTGACATAGTATTTTCTGTACAGTTTATACAGCTCTTTTGCTTTCAGTTTTAAACCAGCTTTTGATCAAATTTCAGATCTTCAGTTGATGTTAATAGTAACAGATCTATTATTTTAACAGTTCTTCATGATTCATTGTATGAAGCTGAAGGATGATGCAGTTGAACAGACCTGATTTTTTCTTGTTTCTTTTCCAACCTCCTCTGCAAGTTTGCCAGATAACATTACACTGCTCATACCATCTTATGTTCTTCTGCTGATTTAGTCACTCATAGTAAAGCAATAAACACCAAAGGAGATGGTTTTTAACAAGTAATTCTTCTGACAGCTTCAGTGGGAGTATCTTTAACCAGAGTTAAAACCCACTCTTACTTCAGGAAATTCAAGAAATTCAAGATAAACTTTCCCACTAACCCCTAAGGATGTGTAGTTTTGTACTGTAATGTTCATACCTTTTAATGCTATAAAAGACCACAATGTAAGCTGACCATGTAAGACAGGCTGTAGTGTTTACCAAGGGATCTCTAAATAGCATCTATTTCTTGAGTTATTAAATATTTTTAGAAAATTATAAAATCTTGATGTTGACTTAAAATGACTAAGAAAAATACCACATCTTTACTACTTAATTTATTAAACTTAGTTATTGATATGTATCTTATCATTATTATTATCATTATCATTTTCCTTTTTATAAAGCTGTTTACTGTCAGAGAAACTCTTTTCCAGCCAGGTATTTTGAAAATCTCATTAAAATAGCTCCTTACCAAGAAAAAAATCATAACAAGGCAGGTTTTTCATGACTTGACTAGCATTTTGGCAACTCCTTTCAATTTTTATTTTTTGTTTCCCAAAGGGGTATAATAAAGCAGTATACAGTAATGACCTCATCAAAAATTCCTCAGAAACATCTCTAGCATGACTGAATTGTTATGCTTAAATATAGTCAAACAATATCCCTTTTAAGCACAGCACTATCTTAAAATATCATTTTCTACTGGCTATCTCAATGATACTATGTTCCTTCTCATTGTCACTAGTTGTAGGATACTGTTTCCCATGTAATGAAGTGTGACTTAAGCCTTTCTTTTTCTTTTTTTTTTTTTTTATTTTCCTCCTTTTAAGCTATGTGAACTTGAATTTGGCTAAAAAATGAACATAGTTCAGATTAATGCCTTCTACCAAGCAATTCAGAGTGGTCAGTCTACTGGACTCGTACTTCCTGTTATTTACCACTCCATCAGTTTTTGCAATGTTAGAAGTTATTTGTTTGGGTTTTTTTTTGTATTCCTGGTAATATTTTTATTATATTTTCAGTGGTGGAAGCATTTCTGAGGCTCAGAAATTGCAAACACCAGGAGTCTGGACTTGGATATTAATTTAATTCAATTGACCTACACAGTATCTCTGCAACAATCCAAACCACTGGACAGAATGCAAATACATTTTCCAGTGTTTGAGCAATGGATGCAGATTTGTCACTCTGTACTCCACCCTCTCCCCCGGCATCCTCAATGTGATCATAACTTAGCAATGTCCTTCTTTCCTTACTATCTTAGCAACTTCGTCTCTCAGCATTAGTTCAGTCTAACTTGACTAACAACAATTCTAAGATCTTTAAGCAATCTTTTTAGCATCCTATAAATCTTATCATTAGAAGTCTTCACAGCAATGCAGTATGAGCTAAGTTTGCTATGTAGAAAAGAGTTCATTTTTCAAACAGACCCCCATGGGGATATTGTGTCTTCATAACTGATGACTGAAAAGGCAATTAAACAGAGCTTAAAACAAATGCTGTGTTTTGGCCTTGTTGTATGTTACTAATAATAATATCCTCAATAGAGCTGAGCAAACAGCTCACTGTATTTCAGTGGGGTTATTTGTGGAATGAGCTATTGTCAATGTAATAGTAGCAGAGTCAAATTCATGGACTACATTTACAATGTGCTAAAATGCTATGTTAAATGTGGTAAAGTGCTATTGAAACTGCTTTGATAGGAGAACACAGAATGAAGTATCGTGCAAAGTCAAAGTAATACAGAATGCCAGATAATCTGCCTTTAATTGTGGAACCTACCTACCTATCTCACTTGTGTTGCTGCAGGACATGCAAGGTCTTCTGACACCTGTGCTGTGCCTTACTACTAGCAACCCACACTACCACACACCACCTCTGTCCTTCACTGCCCATATTAGTTTTTCATTAGCTTCCATTTTTCCAAATTATTACTTATGCAGTTGGAGAACAACAAGAGGTGGAGCAGCAAACCTGACAGCGATTAGGGTGTCAGGATAGCCACACCTACTGCTAGAGACCATAACCAACAGCAGTAGGTCATCAAAAAGTCATCATCTCAAAAGTCATACTCTCCTGAATGGTGCAAGGCTCAGACTTAGCTGAACCCATGGTATAGGGCCTAAGTGGAAGCATGAGAGCTTCATTAATCATAAATGGCCAAGGTACTCTTGTCTACGGTGAGGGTTTGACAGTGATGTTGCAGACATGCTAGCTTTATGTCTGCTATCTCACAACTGTTCTGAAATTGCATCACAGACACCTAATGGAGAACCACGACTTCTGAAGTCGAAATTCACCTTCATGATCTCTTACAACACACCAGCACAGGGTCTGAAACAGAAGAAATCTCATTTCCAGCCTACATGTAGTTGGACATTTCTCTACCATCCTGACACTGGTTTTAATACAGCCATTTGGCATTAGTGAGTCCACTAGAGGTGACATTGTCAAGAAAGCACTACGGGATTTTAATACATTCTCAACTCCTGGTTATCCATCTAGCTTAAGGTCTCCTGACATAGCTTTCAAAAGTGGATCAGTGCTAGCAGGAATAATGCTATCAAGATCAGGATGGCCTGCTCTACACTACCCAGTTTATGCACTGACAGCGGGGTAGCATTCCAAGCGGTAGCTACTCCATGACCAGTGAGGGTTGTAGAGTTCACTAATCACTGCCTCCAGGAGAGAATGCAGAATGTCATTTCCTCATCTATAACCCTTATACATTTCATCCACACAGTCCCATTGTGAAAATTTCTGCTGCTCCAATTGAAGGTCCTAAACTTATTTTCTTTCCCTGACCTTTCCCTTTCATTTTTCTTGCTCTCTTGAAGCAGGCTCTGCAGCCTGTTCCCACTACATCAACACAGCATCCTGGTTTCATTGTTCAGCCCTAATTGCAGTTTTCCGTCTCCATTCTTTAATAAAATCTCCCTACACAGCTCTTTTTCCACCTGGGAAAAACAGGGATAAGGATTCTTCAAAACTGAGGTGGTTTTTACTCTTATCCAAACTACACAGACAGCATAATCAATATATAACTGTAGAATGAGATCTTACACTATTTCAGTATATGCATCTGTCCAATAAAAAGACTATTACAGAAAAGATACATATTTCAGCTTCACTTTTTATATAAACCTCTTATCTATTTCCATGCTTCAGTCATATTCGTATAGTCATATTTGTGCACATAAACAGTAAACATGAGCTACATAGCCCTTCTGAATTTCTCACCTCAACATATTTTTTCTCTGGGGTTCTAGCCTCTTGGTTCTGGTGGGGTTTTTTAACAAAATTTTATTTTACTTTATTTCACTTTAATTTAGTTTGGTTTGGGTTATTTTACTTTATTTTTTTAGGAATGCAACAAACCTGGTATAGACTAAGCAAACTTCTTCTTCCTCAAGTGGTACTTATGTCCCCATTTGTGAATGGGAGAGCTTTAGAGTCAAGAGCCTTCCCAACAAGTATCAAATTAAGAGTTCAGAAACATTTTTTAAAAAAGAGAAACCCAGCCAAAACAAACCCCTTTGTTTTTAAAAGCCCTGAACACCCATTAACACGAGTTAGTAACCTTTATACTTCTATAAAGAAACAGTGACTACAGAGCACACCTTAAGACCAAGCCCAAAACATACACTTTCAATACTGTCTGCCTCACAGGCACACACACACACACACACACAAAAAAAAAGAACATTTGTGTATAGAAAGCTTGTTCTTTCTAACTCAGTCTTATTGAAATTACTCAGTTCACTGCTAGGGA
This sequence comes from Ibidorhyncha struthersii, assembly GCA_013398815.1. Classification (NCBI taxonomy): domain Eukaryota; kingdom Metazoa; phylum Chordata; class Aves; order Charadriiformes; family Charadriidae; genus Ibidorhyncha; species Ibidorhyncha struthersii. Next base: position 293,108 of record VZSZ01000430.1, on the reverse strand, counting down.
ATATTTCCATACAGACCACACTTGATTAATGGGGCCAGCTCACATTAGTCACAGTTCTTTCAAGAAAAACTTTGATACAGGCCATCTGTCGGAGTCTAGTCAGACTATATGCACATGCGGGCTGCAGCGTTAAACAAAGTATCCAGAGAGAGATAAATAACACAAAAACAGTCTGTGTTCTAACTTGGTTCCTTTAATCCACTAAAAAGTGATTTGGCATAAATATAAGCAAAACCAGGGCGACTTGTCCTCCACTGCTTTTCAGATAAAACTTAAATTCAGATCCTGGACTGTTCTTCCACATATTCAATAAAATGGATTAATTTTTTTTTTTTTTTTTAGTTACAGTATTAAAAGCATGCAGTCCCTGCTAAAAAAAAAAAAATCTCCAGCTTTATGCCTTTAGTTTTCTTCCAACCCGATAAAGTGAAGGTGGCTGTGAGCTGCTACATGTTCCATAGAAGTAACCTTCCTGCCTTCCTGTGAAATACAGGAAGACAGGTCTCTCAGGTCTCTCTCTGTCTGGAAGACAGGTCTCTCTTCAGCCCTCTCCCCTATTACACTGAGGAAGTTACTCTCCTTGGCTAAAGCCACTTTTTTTCTGTATTGCCCCAGGTGTTGTGATCTCTGAGTCAGTTACCTGTTGCTTGTCACGAGGTGTTTATAGCTCACCTTGCTGTAGCTGTGGTGAAACATTCCATTTCTCTCTTTGTCTCCTTTACAGACAAAGAGAAGGGCAGGCACGCTTCATAGAGGTCATGATCCAGACAGAAGTCTCCAGGTTGCTGTGAACCCTATGACAATTTATGTGTCATCTTGTATTAAGATGCCTGATCACCTTGTTCTGCTATGGACTTTTAGAAAAGCTATTCCACGCATGACATCTTGGGGAGGGTGGGGAGGGGAAAGGACCAGAGAACTTTATATTTGGACCAGATTCTGTGATCTTCTGTGGTGGACCTTCTGTAAGACAAACTTACAGAACTCCATCCGCCAAGTCAACAGCCCATGTGTGAATGTCCAGGAGGGAGATCAACAAGCCAGATGCAGCTGTGTTTTCAGGCTTTGATATACAACAGGTGGAATGTCACCAGTGACCCCAGAAGCACCCTTGCAGCTGTAAAAATTGGTCAGTGAATTTGGCTTTCAGAGTACTTGTGTACAAAGAATAAATGAAGACAGTAAACACATACTGGATTTTTCCCTTTCAGTTCCCAAAGGTTCTGCAAGCAGCTTATGACTTTTCAGTTGGAATCACCCTGAGTATTCCTATCAAAACATCTGCCGTAGTCAGGTCACTTCTGAACCATGTATTGAGAGTGTTCAGTTTTGAAATGCCAGATAAATAGTTGGGTTGAGAATGTACTTAAAGGCCATAGGGGCATGCTTCTGTTCTGTCTTAAACTGATTAGCTCTTGAAATCAGGCCTATATCTTTCTGTGAACATTTCTCAATCAGTGAAAATTCTGATTAGTACAATACATTGGACAACAAACATGAAAATATGCAGTGTTCAGATTTTTCAAGTAAATTTTGATGATGACTCCCATATGGGACTGTTTCTGTATCACACGATCATAGTGTGCTGTGGAAATGCTTCTTTTCCCCCCCCTGCCTTCCAGCTGCTAGTGTCGGCAGTGAAATGAACTAGCTGTTTGGTTGTCATTCTTGCCATTTTTTGTTCAAATAAAAAACAACACCTTAAACTTCTTTTAGGATGTATTTTTTTACATGGGACAGCTGGTGGAACAAAAGGGAAAATTGGTTGGAGAGAAACAGCGGCTTAGAAGTGGGCTGAAGAATTATGCATTAGCATGAGATTTCACAATGTTTTAAAAGTATTATCTCATGGAAAGTGCATAGCAATAATCACTTGAAGGGAGAGAAAAAAAACAAAAAGCAAAAGCTATCTAAGTAACAGCTGTGCCTTGGGTAGCCAGAAGGATTTAGAGAATCAACAAGATCTGTAAAGGTTACAAATCCTTTAAACAAATGGTGGGCATACCTTCACAGCTGTAGAAATACCCCCACTTTTCCTGTTTTTTTCTTCCATTCATAAGTTAAATATTTTTTTTTATATTCCTTGCATCTTAGCTAAATTAAACATCATGTATTACTACTTTTTTAAAACTTTTTTTCTTTCTTTCTCCTCAGGCATCAACTGATACACTCTTCATTTCAAGGAGAGCCACAAGGGACAAAACTGCTGAACTTGAGACAATTGGTTAGCATAAGATACTTAATTAAGTAGTTCTTCTCCAACGCTCTTAGCAACACTGAAAATGCACTGATTCAGAGAGGAGATTTTATTTAGATGGACTACACCACTGCACCATCTCAGACACAAAAGTAAAATTTTAACATCTCCATTGTGTTTCAAAAGCATGTAAATACCTTCTGGCTGAGAATGCAGAGAGGTCAGTGTGGACACCTGTTTTTATTCTATGCCAGAAAGAGAATATTAAATACAATCCCTGCTGCTGGAGTGAACTGTAGTCCACTGTGCTCATGACATATCCCCACACAAGGAGCAGCTATAGTTTTGCTTTTCTCCTTCCCTCCCCCATACCCTGTTAAATCCGTATGCACGTATACAGTCATTTATCAATCCTAATCCCCATTTTGGTGAATTTCCTGAACTCATCTGGCAGCTGCTTTCCCAAGACTAAGTCTACAATGTATTCAGATAAGAATGAGCTGGTTCAGGGAGTTCAGGTAGTTTCATAAATTCCCTACAAAGCTGTAAATCATATTTCTTGACAATAGTCAGAGTCACAGTATGCTTTGCCTTATTAAGATTTCCCATGTGCCAAGACAGACTTTGATACTCTACAATAGAAATGCACAGGTCATTTGCACCTACTGGGTGCTATTATTTCGTCATCTCACTTCTTGCCTGAACGGCTTTGGGCAGAAGCATAAATGACAACACCATATCTCAGGCGCCAGCATCAGACCCTAAGTGGTCTCCAACACTCTTTCGTTCTTAGAGTCATGGCTCACGCAATCAGTGAAGCTTAGAACTACCTTCAGGTTCTCAATCATTCATTGCATTCTTCAATATCAGTATCTTGATAATTAGACTGAAATTTATGTAATTATGTGTCAGAACAAGATCTCCAAATGAATTCCAGCTTGTTTCGGGCACCTGCTCTCTTCTTAAAGGATCATTTGTGTCTTATGATACTGACGTTTTGCAAATCCATGTCTACTTTCTCTATGGTAACATGGTCCAGGTTTTCTATTGGTAAGATTCTAGGTAAAACATCTTTTCCTTAAAAGCATGTAGAAATATTTTAAATCTGTTTTGTAGATATTTATAAGGAAATATGAATGCATAGGACCTTTCTGATACAAAGACAGTTAGAACATTTTACTTTTATTCCAGTTAAAGCTCTTGACAAAACTCCGTTGGACTTCAGTTGCATAAAATCTGGCTTTAATAGATAAATAGACAAGGATAATATTGTAAGACCTACACAGCCAGCTTTCTTTATTACTGTATTGGGTTTACTTGGCAAGGGTTTGGTACTGCGGTGGCCTCTATGAGAAGAGACTAAGGGCTGCCCCTGTGCTGGACACTGCCAGTTCCAGCCAGCTCCAAAACAGAACAACCACTGGCCAAAGATGAGCTCATCAGTGATGCTCTGACATAACATAGTTATGAAAGGTTAAAAAATGCTGCACAGCAGCTGTGAGAGATAGGAGTGAGAAAAATGTGAGAGAAAACAACCTTGCAGACACCAAGGCCAGTGAGGAAGGAAGGGGAGGAGGAGCTCAAAGTGCTGGAGCAGATTCCCCTGGAGCCCACAGGGACGATCATGCTGAAGCAGGTTGTCCCTCGTGCATCCCATGGAGGAACCCAGACTGTATCAGGTGAATACGCTTGAAGGAAACTACAGCTCATGAAGAGTCCAGGCTGGAGTCAGCTTTTAGCAGAAACTGCAGCCTGTGGAGAGGACTCCATGCAGGAGCAGCTTTTCTGACAGGGCCTGTCACCCATGGGGGATCCTCACTAAATCTTCTCAGGAGCAGTCTTTTCCTGAAGGATTGTAGCCCATGGAAAGGACCCACGCTGGAGCAGAGGAAATGTGTGAGGAGGAAGGAGCAGCAGCAATGTGATGTTATGAACTGACTGCAACCTCCCTTCTCCTGCAGTGCTCAGGGTGGGGAGGAGGTAGAAGAGTGAAGAACAAAGAAATTAAAGGCTTTGCAGACTTTAGCCAAATAAGCAAAGTCCGTTTTCTTTCTAAGAGAGAAGTAGGTAATTTACATGAGATCAGAACTAATCTGAATATCAAGTTCCAATATTGCACAAAAACAAGAGGGAAGCCAAAATTTTTTTCTGTTTTACTAATTTTTTTTCACACTTGTAGGATTAGATAAGCTAATATCACCACAGAAAGGCTCTCATAGACATTTTGAAACAAAAATGACAGAAAAATCACATGATAAATTTTGACTACACAAAATTTTTGACCTAAGCTAAATTTATCTGAGTAAGAATATCAAAGTCTGTGCTGGTATCGAGAGTACACTTAACATCAGATTCATTTCATATAGAATTGTAATCGCTTTTTGGAAAAAGCAGCCTTTTAAGGAAACTTATTAACAGGATCCAGTTTTTTTGGTTTCTGAATACGTGTCCCTGTGTTAGGCAGATAGCATCTTCCACTGCTAAAAGGAAACTAGAAGCCAAGCTGAGTAATAAGTATATAGACTGAATACATTCAATTTTACGAAGAAGTAGAGATGTATTTGAAAAAACATGCAGAACTTGAAAATGTTCAGTCCTGATGTGGCACCAACCACAGCAATGTGAACTCATTTCCTATGTGCCAAGAGTACGGAAATCTAAGGAGAGTGACCTCACTAATTTCATCTTTCTAAATAACTAAAATCCTTGAGTCACTGTGTCATTCTATTATCTTTCTCTCTGCTTTTGCTATTTGAACAGTGTCTTCTCAGAGTCAGAAAAAAGGTCACAAGGCCGGCAAAATTCTTAAAATTCCCAACTTACCTCTTTTTCTTTCACTTTGGAACAATGTCCTTGAATTGATAAAATTAAAAGTGTCTGTTTAAATCAAATTATCTTTTGCAGCTCCCTTTGAGATTCTGTGTTAGACTGTGGTCTTCAAAACCTATGTTTCTATCGGGAAATAATGGCCTTGGCCATGGTAGAATATTTTATCCGGTAACAGAAAGAATTAAAGAAAAAACTCTCCTTCTATAGTCCTTCATAATAAACATGTAGTAGGAAAACCTAAGGCTGTGATCAAAGAATCACAGAATCACAGAATAGTCAGGGTTGGAAGGGACCTCTGGAGATCATCTAGTCCAACCCCCCTGCCAGAGCAGGGTCACCTACAACAGGTTGCACAGGACAGCGTCCAGGCGGGTTTTGAATGTCTCCAGAGTGGGAGACTCCACAACCTCTCTGGGCAGCCTGTTCCAGTGCTCCACCACCCTCAAAGTAAAGAAGTTCCTCCTCATGTTAAGATGGAACTTCCTATGTTCAAGTTTGTATAAAATGACCTTGTCTTCTTCATTATTTCCTTTGGGAAGGATCAACATACCTAAGAGCCAGTTCCTAGGGGGTGCTTATTAGGTCATAAATGCCCATGGAGCTATTCAGATTCATGAAAGTTCAAGATATGATCCTGTATAGTGTTTATGAAGCACTCAAATTATATATATATATATATATTCTCCTGATATTTCCTTTATAAAGGAACAAATCAAAATAAAAAGATATTATGCAGTCAGAGAGATTTCAGATATACTTACTCAAAACCAAAACTTGTATATGTACAAACACAAAAGTTTTTTAACAAGGATGTAAAAATGAACTAGAAATCAAAACTTTACATGAAAAGGCCAGGAATTAGTAAGAATCAGAATGCAATGTCTGCTTCCAATCAAATAGAGACAGAATTGGCAAGAAGTGAGAAAAGCTGATGTCACTGCAAAAAGTCAAGAAGCACTGTCTGTGTACTCAGTGTTACTCTTGGGCTGTAATTTGCTCTGTCTGCCTGCCTGTTCTTTTTTCTCTTTTGAACAGTAATATGTAGTATTGATGAAAGATGTGAAAAATTATTTTGTTTCTTCATTTCATTCCATTAATTCCGTTTTGGATATGAAGTACAAGTGTATCTGAGGTGAAAAAACACCCTCTCATTGAAAGTATGTGATGTCTTTCATGCTAATTCAGGGAGAGGCAATGAAGTCCAGCTGAAATTGTATAATAAATGGTAGGTAGAAACCACAAGAAAAATATCATCTCAGAAAAAATACAGAAAGAACCCATTGTGGCAGGTCTAAAATTCATAATATTCCTTTCCATCTACAGTTTTGTTTCCATGGGTTCCTAAAAGGAAACAGTTTTTATTATGCAAGCACAGCGATGAGATCCTTTTATGCCACTGAAAACAATGATGCCCGTATAATCAAGGCTATTATAAGCTGAACTATGATTATGAGTAATAGTGTCTCTGTATCTTACTGGAATGCATGCTCAGCTGGCTCCTTTGCAGTGAAAAAATATGCTGTAAGGAGAAGAATCTACAGTAAGTGGGCAGATTTAAACTACAGTTTAGTCTTCAAAAAATCTAGCAACCTTTGGGAAATGTTGCAAGACTGATCTCTTTCTGCAGGCATTTCCTTATTCATTAATCTATTTTAATTATGGTCCATGGGCGAAAGTGCAAAATTGGCCTTGATCCACAGCAGTGCTCACCACTGTCATTTTGGGAGGTTCATGGAAAGATCAAGGATAGTAACTGTAGCAACTAAATATTTAGTTATTATTATTTCTTCAGTACCCTATGGTTACACTCAGCATCATTAATAAGTGAATGTGCTCATTGTTAGCTTACCATTTCTGCTCCTTATTCTCTCAATCTCTCTTTTCTCTCTCGTTTGGGAACTTTGACTTTTCTTCTTTAGGAAACTGCCCTTTTCCATCCTATATTGGAATTTACAGCACCACTGGTAAAACCTTATTGCTAAACTGATCTGCAGCAGAGTTAACACAATGAATTAATACTGTTAATGAAATGTCATTAACTGGTCTAGTCCCTTCTTGGAATAAACAAGATAAAATAATAATTCACCATTTTGTGAATGCACCATTTTGTAAGGCTTTCTACAGACCAAAGTTGATGCTTCCATGTTGTTATATTCCACATAATACGCTTTATGGAATGAATTACCTATTAACCCTTATAGATAGAAACACAGTATTTGTTTTAAATAAATGACAAATCTAAATGTATGCAGTGAGCCACATAAATATGTCACATATTTTTGCCTGATGAAAGCAATGAATTTAACAATTCTACTTACGAAAGTTATTTAAAAGATTTTGTGAATAAGCAATCTTGATCATCATCAGTAATGGTTAAGTTCACCTGGCTTCTCAGCCAATGGGGCCAAAATCAGTCATTTTGGAGACTTGGCATGCCTGATCAAGTTGAGGAGGAGATAAGAGCTAACCCATGAGCCTTTTGGATACTCCTGAGAGACAGTTAGCAACTTGTTTGAAGTTGCATTCCTGTGTCTAATTCCACCCTTTGTTCTAAATCCTTTTTGTAGTACAAGCTTAATGTTTTTTTAAGTTTGTGATCATATTCCTCAACCATAGTCTTGGCTTACTAAATTCTTTTCTTTAGAGCTTGGGTCACGAACTACTTTAGCCTCCAGTAACTACTTGTGGTTTTTACTCTGATAGTGATCATTTAAATCATCCTTAAAGTCCCTATCAACACCTTTTTAATTCAATCTTTGCAATCTTTATTCTAGAAAATGAAAAAATATCAAAAGGTGCTTTCTAAGTGTGCGTAACAATAGACTAAAAATAATCTAATTAATAAAATATAAAAATTGAGTATTCATATTTCTACCTCAGTGGGTTATTTTTCCTGGGAGCTGATGATATATAACCACAGAGATTTATCGCTGGAAATACTGCTGTGAAAGTAACTAATTTTGGATGAACTTATATTGACATCTTGAGGAAGCCTATGTGCTTAAGATGGTCTATGAAAATTCTTTCTCTGTGAAGAATTCTGAATTTACATCACTAAATCTACTTACACAGCATTTTAGAACAAATTGAGTGGAAGGTTTTCCTTGTGCATCATATTTTTTTAAATCTCAAAGCAGGCATTCCTCATTTATTTCCAAGTAAAGCAGGATAAAATCCAGTGGGAACAGTCTGAAATCTTTCCGTTTGTTTGTTTTGCAGGAAAACGGTTGCCCTTAGACACGAGAGTCAAGAAATATAGGCATATTCCAGCAATATAACACTTTTCAACTTGCAATTTCATAAAATTTTTCCATGTGCATATTTTTTGACGAACATTCATAAGCCATTTTCCAAAATAGATTATTTTTCTAAGACTAAAGAGGAAAGGAGAAAAAATAATAATAAAGTCCAGGAACATGTAACTTTTCAAACTACAAACCTTTTCAAGTCTGTTGTAGTGGTAGTTATCAGACAGAAAAATTAATGCATTTGAATAAATATTTATGTATATTATAATAGCTTTCTGACTTGTATTTCTTCATGTACCTTGCAGGCAAGTTAAGAAAACAGCTATAAGTCATAAATAAGACATTAAATGAACTCTGTGAAAACCATCTTACTCTGTTACTGTGCTCCAGCCTGGTAATAATTTCTTTTCTTGGTTTGTTTTGTTCAGGGTTTTGTGTTTTTATTGTTGTTTTGGTTTTGGGTTGGGTTTTTTTTTTGTTTTTTCCCCTGCAGTGTGCTTCCATAAACAATCTGAAATAGAAAAGCAACACTGAACATGAATTACATTTCAGGTATTTGAAAGTAGGATCACAAAATTATATACACTAGAGGTTAAATTAATTTCTGTTTCTTTCTACCAAGACAGGGGTGTATCAAAATAATTGTTCAGTCCTATTGTGATACTCAGGCAAAGATATTTCACACTGATTTTAAAATTCCTGTTCTGTAGAGCCTAAAGTAAAAGAAGTCTTAAGGCCACATATCTAAACTTTACATCTTCTTCTTTAGTTTCCTTTCTATTTGATGTCTTAGTTTTACTTAACCTTAGATTAAGATCTAAGTAGAAATGTATTTCCTTCATAACTTCCTTTTAGATCTTGTGAAGGGTTATAATTTTACAGCTCCAGCTTCTGTATCGTACGTTTGGCATATTTTCATGAATTACACTGAAATGATTGATCATTTTGGAGTTCTTTTTCTGCTTTCCCAGGTAATATGCCTCATCCAGAAGAAAAGTTAAATATATGCTTTTAAAATTGCATTGCTTAAGGTCTTTGTGTGTTCCATCTATTTCTTTGGGGAGCAAGACTCATCTGCTAGTATGCATTTGTCAGTATCTTGCATGAACAGTTTTTTAACTTCTGGATTTTTGTAATTAATTTTATGATTTAAATAGTAACATTTCAATACTATTTCTGTAGTAAAAGGCTGTTCTCCAGTACCTTTTAAATCATAGGTTTTCTGATACTGTTACTCAATCTGAAATGTAACGCATTCTTTGAAGAAAATTGAAAGTACTCATGACATACACAATTACTGAATTTAAAAAAAGATAGCACAAAATCCTAAATTCGTGAATTAAAGGGACCAATCTTCTGGTCTTTCTTATGCTGAAAGTAATACTCAATTTAACATTAGTAAGAACGAAAACACTAGCTTCCAGATTTTTTGGTGTTTGCTCTTGCAAATATATACAAAGATTATCTTATAATTTCCCAGTTCCTTTTTATGTTAGAGATTGCCTGAAAACAGGGATATTGATAAGGTTTTGTTGGCCCTGAGCGCTCACATATATCTTCCTGACGGATGTATGAAAACATGCAAAATACAGATGTCAGCATGAACAGTATTCTCTGAGGCAGATATCTATTTAAATCCATTATGCTACATTGCAACTCTCAGACCATACGTGCTTCCTAATTTTTTTTTACTCTATTTTTGAATTATAGAAAAACATGCCAAAATTACATAGCAGCTCATGAAAATTACTTTCTGTCTCATCGGGAAGATTGAAACAAGAAATCCAATGTCCTTAAATTTCTTGCCATTCATGATGAGGAATGTTTATTACATTATTTTATGATTTTTCTAAGCTTTTCTGGTAGCATTTCATCATATGAAATGCAAGCAATTTGCTTTACTTACATTTTGTTTATGAGTTTTTCTATTCAGATCTTGCTAATGTTCTCATTTTAATAATAACAAGATTTTGATGCCAGCTCAGTGAATTCACCCTTTCCTTTGCCTAATCTGCACATGAGAGATGAAAAGAATGTCTTTGAAATGACAAGAAAGAAAACATAATATTCCATATATAAGGATTAAAGAAATGTGCTATTTCCATTTGGGGAAAAAAGGAAGTAATTTTACTGCTCTAGAATGTATATGTCTCAGCATAATTATTTAAAATCAGTGGCTCAATGTGTTACCTGTATTTGGCCAAATCATTTTTTTTTACTGGGAAACTGATTTCCCATTAAGAAAAAAGTAAAGATTTTAATATAAACTACTGGTTTAGAACATACGGAATATCGTGTAGCTAGACTGAACAAAATATAATAAAACTATACAATTTGCTGTGTCCTTGGAATAATCAACCTCAATTGGAGGCAGTCTATCAAGTCTCTAAAGTCATACATTTCCATACCGTTTGCCATAAAAAGCCAGCCAATGCACAACGCATAAGGCTAGTGCTATGAACTATCATTGAACACTGCTAATTGCTCTAAGTCAGTCCACCAATATTGCTATGTGTCTTCAAAAACATGATAATTTTGAAAACACTTAAATCTCACTTTTAAGACTCATTTTTCATCTTTTGGAAATTCTCTATAATTTGTGTAAAGAAGATTTTTCCAGTTTTCCCCAAGTTGTTCTCTGGAAAGGAATCTTTTTAAAGGCACAGTTTATATAAACATGATACTCGATTTCAATGTTATCTTTCAAGAGCAAGTAGATTTCCTCAGGAACAACAAATAACCTACACTTTTAAATACTGTGCTACTGCATCACCTAATATTGCCATAATTTTAGTGTTACTTTTGGTGTCACCTAAGAGTGACAGTGTAGTAGCACAGAGTAAGAAAGATTAAGTATGAAGAACTGATCAAGCAAACAATAAAGAGGGAACCTACTGAACATCTGTACTAATCAGCCATGAAATATCACCAGACAACCAGTTCTACAGTTGCTTTCTTTTCATACTGAAAACTCACCCATTTTGTCAAATGCAGTTCAGTTTCTAGAAATGGTTGTGTTCATTTGTAAAGTAGGCAGCTTCTGGGTGACAGTTTCTGGGGGCTCCCAGGTCCAAGGTTCTGTTCATTCATTTGTTTCAGGAAAAAAGGAAAGTGAGACTGGTCACCACCTAGGCAAAATTCATTGGGATGCATGGGTCCTGGCAGCCCATGTTTTCTGCAACAGCAAAACCAGTGAAACTAAACCTCCAGGGCTCTCCATATAGCTCCTGTGCTTTCCTGTTACCTTTACTTTTTTTTGGCAAAAAAAAATTCTCCCAGCCTAAAAGTATCTCTTCAGTTAAAAAAAATCAGTTTTGTGTGTGCTTTGAAAATATTCCAAACTGTCTTTGTTCTTAGATTAAAAAATGACTGTAAATAGAATTTTGTGTATCATTTATGTTAGAAAAAACATAGCATTTTCTAATACCACCTGAAAATTTTGGAGTCTGCATACTCCGAAGTTTTCACATCTTTCTTCAGGTAGCCCATAAAAGTGTTGTGTCATGCTTGCTTTACTTTCTGGACCAAAAAGGCACATTTTGATTCCTGTAGTGAGAAGTTCATAGTTTGCTCTCTTGATCCATAAAATGGACAAATAGATACTTATGGGCATCCCTTGAATGTTACTTTAAATTACTGGAATTAGCACAGGCACCTTCAGTAGCTATTGCATAGAGGCTGACAGGTCAGTAGCTCCCAGAGTCCTCCTGTCTACCCTTTTTAAAAATGCGTGCAATGTTTCCCTTTCCAGTCACCAGAGACTTCACCTGACTGCCATGACTTTTCAGATATCGTGGAGTGGCTTGACAACTACATCAGCCAATTCCCTCAGGACTCTGGGATGCATCTCATCAGGTCCCATAGATTTCTGTATGTTCAGGTTCCTCAGGCAGTCACAAACCTGATCTTCTCTTACAGTGGGAGGGACTTTTCTCCCCCAGTCCCTGCTTTGTGGTCCATCCACTCAAGAGGTGCAGGGAGAGAGGTTGCCAGTGAAGACTGAGGCAAAACAGCTGTTGTTTACCTCAGCCTCCTCCTCAACAGTTGTTACCAGTTTACCAGTCTTGTTCTTGGGGGGGGGGTATGCTTTCTTTGACCTTCCTTTTCTGGCTGATATACCTGTAGAAGCCCTTATTATTATTCTTTGCCTCCCTTGCCAAGGCCATCTCCAGCCCCATCCCTAAACAACCAGGCAGTGTCCCTGTACTCTTCCCAGGATATCTGTTCCTGCTTCCACTCCTTGTGCATTTCCTTCTTGCCCTTTAGTTTGACCAGCAGGTCTTGACTCATCCATGCTGGTCTCTTTCCTTCCATTCATGATTTCATACAGCTGGGGATCGAGAGCTCTTGCACTGTGTGAAAGCATCCTTAAAGGTCTGCCAGCTCTGTTCTGCTCCCCTGCCTCTGAGGGCAGTTTCCCAGGGAGTCCTACTGACTAACTTCTTGAAGAGCTGGAATTTTGCTTTCCTAAAATTCAGGGTCCTGATTTTACTCTTTGCCCAAGCCATATCCCTCAGGACTGCAAACTGCACCAGTGCATGATTGCTGCAGCCCAGGCTGCCTCCAATCTTATTGTCACTGACTAGCTCACTCGTGTCGGTGACCAACAGGTCCAAGTGTCGCACGCCTCTGGTGGGGCTGTATGTTATCTGGCTTAAGGTAATGCACTCCAGGAGTCTTCTGGATTGCCTACAGCTTGTCATGCTACTTTTCCTGCAGTTGTTGGGGTGGCTGAAGTCCGCCAGCAGGATAAGAACTTCTGAGAGCAATGCCTCCTATAGGTGGAGTAAGAAGGCTTTGTCAACAGGCTCCCTTTGATTGGGTGGCCTGTAGTAGATGCCAGCTACAGGGTTTACTTTGTTGCCTCAGTCTCTAATTCTTACTCATAGGCTTTCAACCTGCCTATGGATATTCTTCAAAGACAGCTCTTCACACTCTGTCCGTTTCTTGATGTGGGCAGTATCTCTGCCCCTCTTTCCTTACCTGTCCCTTCTGAACAGCCTGTAGCCATCCATAGCCACAATCCAGTCATGGGATGTCTCCCACCAAGCTTCAGTAATGGTAACTAGGTTGTAGCTTTCTAGTGGCATGGTGGCTTCCAACTCATCTTGTTTTTTGCCCATGCTGCATGCGTTGGTGAAGAGGCACTTCAGTTAGACTGTCTGCTGTGTCACCTTCTTAGAGGAACACACCTTAATTTCTTTGAGGTATTTCTTTGGTTCTTCCCTCTTGGCTCCTATTACCTCAGAAGTCCCTGGCTCATCTCCATAAGACTTCAAGTGTGCTGCATTGCAGCCAGCACATCTCAGAGACAGGTCTCTCTAACCTTGGTATGTCATCCCATCATTTGTCATGGACAAGCCTGATACTGTCCTCTTCCCCCTTCAAGCCTAGTTTAAAGCTCTGTCAATAAGCCCTGCTAACTAGCAGGAAGGTTTCCCTGCCCATGGCGGGCAGGTTGGAACTAGATGGTCTTTAAGGTCCCTTCCAGTCCAAACTGTTTTATGATTCTTTTATTATAGGTTTAAATGTAGGGTTAGGAAACAAATAACTGAACTTACAGAGGTGTGATTTATAAAGTTCCTAGGTATCTGCACGGCAGATATTCAAAGTCAGGGAAGTCCTTAATACTGATTTGCTTCCTGGAATTTTAGTGGGAATTAAGCACATGAAAATATTTTTATATTGATTCTTACCTTAAGTCAGGAAGGAGATTTATAAAATTATATAACAACAACTTCTGCAATAGGATTACAAATGCTACCAATACACTGGTAAGTGAATTTTTTGATTGAGGTTAATGGTTGGACTCGATGATCTTAAAGGTCCCTTCCAACCTTAACGATTCTATGATTCTATGATTCTGGAGATTAGGCTATGTAGTAAGAATGATTTAAAAGTACAGGAACATTTCACGATACTCTAGACCTTGGACTGGCCATTTAAAAATATATTTACTTTCATACTTATGACCTGAATTTTCAAAAAAGAGCAAAGTGCTACACATGTAACTCTAATTGCATTTAAACATATGTCAATCATTTATGTTTCCCTCCTTCTGGAAGGTACCACCTAACCAAAACCTCAAATTCACTATAAAAACCCGGTCAATATGCTCACTACTACATGCCTGTGAAGTAAAGAAATATTTTTACTCTTGTTGTATGGGTGTCTCTATTTCAGTACCAATATATTACATGCAAAATGTTTAGCCTTTTACAGGTGTTCAGGATTTAGGTATCCCAGGAGCGAGTATGGAGGGCAACAGGTATTTTTAGAAATGAATTACAGGTATATGATTGTTGTGAGGCTTATGGCAATTCTACTTTTAGGAAAAGATCTCAGGAGAAGAAGGCAGCATTGCTATATGTCAGATGCAACTGACATAGACTTCATACATTGCTAAACAACACACAACATGGACATAAACTTAACTGTGTTCTTAATACTTGTAGATGGTTAGTCAGACCTGATAACAGCTATCAGTTCAGTCATCAGTTCTTTTCTTATATTGAAGTATTTTTATGTATGACAAAAGATTTGTATGCAGTGTCTTATTTAAAATTCCAACGGCACCAACAGAATAAATAATAGTGATTGCTATGTGATGGTGTCAGCTGGATTAACAAAGACAGAGTCCATCATCTAAGGTTACCAGCATAGATCAGAGAAAAGAGAAGTGTGTTCAGGCTAAAGAAAATACCAGTCTTGGTTGCTCTCTCAGTTACTGTTCAACTGTTGTCCTTATCTTTGTGCAACATGAAGTTTGTAAATAGCTGAAGTTAATATACTCTGGTAGTTCTTTTCGTTAAGATTTCCTGTGACCTTAAAGTGAGTCATGATTTTACTCACAATCATTCTGAGCAACTGTAACTCACTCTTCACATGTACTGTGCAGAGTGCTTGTCAGAGTCTTGTTGTAAATGATGTTCCACATTTCTTCCATCTCACTTGGAAATATAACAAAGAAACATGAAAATATTGTAGGTCAGCTTTTCACTGAAAGCAAGCCTGAGAATTCCTAACAGAAAAGGCTTTACTTGGCTTTCTACCACATTTCCATTGTCTAACTTGCTATGGTAGTCACAGATAAATTAGTGGCTTTCTGAGTAAAAGAAGCCTCCCTCATATTAGCCTTAACGCCTCCTCTATTGGACATATGTGAAAGACTGGAGTGTGAATGATAAAACCACTACTCCAAATGACTGAGATATTTCTGTGCAAAAAGAAAAATTCTCTTTACCTCTTGATGTAAAGTCCCTTCCCTTCCCTTCCCTTCCCTTCCT
>VZSZ01000430.1:266221-277435 GCA_013398815.1 Ibidorhyncha struthersii | reverse complement strand
CCTTCCCTTCCCTTCCCTTCCCTTCCCTTCCTTTCCCTTCCCCTCTCCTCCACTCCCCCTGCAACAGAGTAACATAAATTGGTGGGTGGGATTGAAGCTCTCTCCTGAGAATTGGAAGTTGGTGTTCACAAGGTCTTTCATCAGAAGGGTCTTAATATTATGAAATGGTGATAAAGCATCTTTCTCCATGCATTTTGCATAAGCAAAAGAAAAACAAACTTTCACAGAATCACAGAATCACAGAATAGTCAGGGTTGGAAGGGACCTCTGGAGATCATCTAGTCCAACCCCCCCGCCAGAGCAGGGTCACCTACAACAGGTTGCACAGGACAGCGTCCAGGCGGGTTTTGAATGTCTCCAGAGTGGGAGACTCCACAACCTCTCTGGGCAGCCTGTTCCAGTGCTCCACCACCCTCAAAGTAAAGAAGTTCCTCCTCATGTTAAGGTGGAACTTTCTATGTTCAAGCTTGTGCCCATTACCCCTCATCCTATCAATGGGCACCACTGAAAAAAGACTGCTCCCATCCCCCTGGCATCCTCCCTTCAAGTATTTGAAAGCATTAACAAGATCCCCCCTCAATCTTCTTTTCTCTAGACTAAAGAGACCCAAATCCCTCAGCCTCTCCTCATATGAAAGATGGTCCAATCCCCTGATCATCTTTGTAGCCCTTTGCTGGACCCTCTCCAGCAGATCCCTGTCCTTCTTGAACTGGGGAGCCCAGAACTGGACGCAGTACTCCAGATGCGGCCTCACCAGGGTCTTTGGAAATGAAACTTTACTCTGACCTCAGTGGGAATGACCACAGCAGGTGGTTGCACTTCTCTGCTGCTTTATGTAATGGAGCTTTATTGTGATTTTTAGCCACATACATTTGACAAAATATGATACATGCACTAATTTCTTATTGAAGTTTATCTTTTCCAAAGGCTAGAAGTTGGGTGACCTATTTCCTTAATGACAGAAAAAAATATGGCTGATCAGCCATTTCAGAATTCAAGACTTGAAGAAAAAACTCACATAAGCCATGCGCAGCAATGAGCATTTGACGCTCCACTGTCATGTCAATTAGTTAGTTTTTCACTTTTCATTCTGTCCACTTACAAACTGACAAGCCAGTTTAAAGAGGCACAAATGTATGCTGAATCTTGGCTTGGATAAGCAGTCTGCATAATCCATTAAACATCATCATTTTGACACAAGTTTTCTTAGGACCATAAGACTGCTTTGGAAAACAAACAAAAATGAGATAATGCCACAGCAATCCTTAATCCTTAAGTAGCAAGGACAAGCACTAGACAAGACTTCAAGTCTGAATTTCCTTAAAATTACTGGTGTCCCAGTGTGAACACAGGGGAAAAAAATATAAAAATTAGAGCTTTTTGTTCAGCACATAAATAGCTGGATAGTTCTCTACAGAACTATCTTTTTATGCTGATTTTTTAATAGACTTTCTCCTTAGGAGTGAGGCACTTTGTACTTTTTTATTCTAGGAAAGGAAAAAAAAAATGCTTAAAAATATCTCGCTTCTTTCTTCAGGTATTTACTAAAGCTGGAGATACACAACCTTTCTTCTTCCTTTTCCTTTCCTCTTATTCCCTGCCCCCCCCGCCTTTCTTTTTTTTTTGTGTGAAAATAGCAGAATATAAAGTGAGTTTCCAGAGTCTAGCAGAGCTGTTTCAGGGAGCACAGTTAGCATCTGTAGCTGACCAGCTGAGAGATTAATAAAGCCATCTGAAATAGGAAATTAAAAACCATAGGGATAACACTATGTGGGTCTCTCTCCTACATAAAAAGAAACAGGCACATCCAGTGGTCTTTCCTTGTACAAGGGACAAAGGAAATGCTTTAGTAGCATAAAGTGACTTGGTTTCTATGCAGTGGCTGAAGTTTTGTGGGGCTGCCATTCTCTGACCACTTACAGGTCTCATCTTCTCTCTCTTTATGCTTCTTCACAATGACAGAGTATTGTTATTGCTGTGAGAACCAAGCAAATATTATTAGCTTTATGTTCTGATTTTCTGCTATGATTATACATAGTATAAGGAAATAGGAGTATAAGGAAAGAGGAGTCTGATAGAAGAAAATGTTTCCCACAGAATTTTCCAGATGTGGAAAATCCTGTGTGATCCCTTGCCAGTAGAGTCAGCCACTGCTACTACACTACTTTGACATCTTCCCTTCCTTTTCCTCAAACAGTGAGATTCTGCAGAGTCAGGAAGGGACTTTTCAAATTCCCGTTACTTCTAGTAAAATTCCCTATGGTAATATGCTCTATACTGAAATCATATCACAGTATCTCCCAAATGCAAATGATTTCTTGATTTTTAAAATTTGAACTTAACTATGTAAATAGGGAGTTCTGAAGATCCACTAACTGCTCTTTGTGCAGCATTCTGCATATATAATATAAAGCAGTGAACATGTACTATTAATTATTACAGTGAGAATGAGATAGAGACAGAGAAGAATCACAGACAAATTTTCAAAAGCTAGAAATACAGTGTCCTAAGCTTTCAATATCATTACCAAGCTTTAACGTTGTGTAAAAAATCCCTTGAATTTCACACAAAAGTTTTACATTCTTATTTCTAATGATCTTATAGAATTTAACACAAAAATAAAAGATAAAGGTAAATTGTTAGTCTTTAATTCCATCCCTACTGAGTTCTAGTTGATCATTTTCCATGAGTACATTGTCTGAGACCTTACATGGACTCAGAGAAGCAGTGAGGTGCTCTTTAAAGCCTGTATTTTATTATAGCATTTTTCTCTAAATAACTGATTGGTGCCCACGTAGCAGTACAAAAGACTTTGCCTTGATCCCCAAACAGTGTATGTTTAGGGGATTCTACACATCAGTGACAGCTGTTCTCTGATGTGAAGACAGAAATGCTGCTGCTGAAGAAACAGGACAAGCAATATAGGAGGCCACAAGTTATTGCTGTTACAGGAGGACAGATACCTGTGCTTAGAACTAGGGAGAAACTAGACTTAAGATCAGGTCTATTTGGAGGATCTATCCATGGACATATACTGCACAGCATATGTGAAAAGGAAAACTCACTTTGTAATTTATGGACTGATGTTGGATAGTATTTGAACTATACCTCTGTTTGAAACCTTAGTATCTCATGTGGGTAAGTTTCAGGAACTCATTCACGAAGTATGGTGTAAGAGTTGTCAGTAAAAGTCCTCAGAAATATGAACACAATACACAATTATAGGAAGGAACCTGAAAGTAGATGGATATGCTGAACAGCATAAAATTTTGTTTCTGTAAGGCTGAAATTATTACTATTCTATAACTTATTAATGATTTAGTCATATGTTTTACTGGGGACTTCTGTAGGCCCCAAAACTTTGAAGTCTGATGTTCTTGGAATTAATATTTACAATTTGTGCTTTGAATATAGCTAAGATAGAACATGCGTATATAATGGCTGCCAAATCACTGTATTTTAAAGAAACTTGTAAAGGCTTGGAAAAGAAAAAATCTTCATGGCCAATGGTTCCTATACAGATTTATTTTTTCAGAAAAAAAAAAATGCTACTATCTACACTTTAAAAATGACTACATTTCTGCTAAATATGAGTGATACAGATTATTTCAGGTGGCAACTCAGAGAGACAGGGAAATAAAGGGCTGTAATTATAGTTATAATTATGCATAATGATATGCAGAATACTACCTTAATACACATCTCCCTCATTGTGCAAATGGGGCCCAAAACACCTTAGTCTCCTTTGGGACAGACAGAATTTCATCTTGAATGGGTCCTTTGAGAAACACTTGGGAGATATGTAAATAAATACTGGACCATTTATTTGCCAATATGGACATTATGGTCTTTTTTTCTTACTAAAATTAATGCTGTAGCATAGTCTCCTTGAGAACATGACATAACAGAAAGGATAATTTGTCTAGTCCCAAAGGTGACTTTTCAAACACTATTAAAAAAACCCTGCTGTAGGGATAAGGAGGCATAATGAGGCAAGGAAGCCAAATGAGGCTCAGCCCACACACTACAGCATGTTTGATTTAGAAAGTGAGTTTTCACCTTTCCTGTCAGAAATTCTGCTCACATTAAAACAATGTGTTGAATTTCTGTATCTTTTCTCTCTCCTGCCTGAATGCAAGAGGGTTCACAGCTTTTTCATCATAAAACAATTTCCTTTGGGAAAGATGAAAAGTGTCTACCATTGATGTTGCAGTGGTTCTAATGACTGCTCTGGACTCAGACCCATTTGATAGCTCGTTTGGTCTGAAAAAAAACCACAAGGAGATAGCATGTCCTCCTACAGAGCTCGCTATCTCATATTATTTTTGAAGTAAAAGGTAAATTCTGACTAGCAGTTAGGGACTACATATTGTCACTACATGAGGAACTGGCTGCTTAAAGTCAAGAAAATTCCAGTAGAATCTACTCATAACCATTTTTATGCACAGTTTGTTTCCTCAAGACCATGTTTCCCATTAGGCTAGGAAAGGAGATTGTGCCTTGATGTACCAGGTATAAGTATAATGTGGAGAACCCGAGACATCTTTGTAGTGGCTGTAATTAACACTTGCTTGACAGCACGCTTCCTGAAATATTGCAGCCTCACAAGTAATAAGTGAAATGGTCACCTCTACTTCATTGGAGGTGATAAATCTTACAAACTTTAATCAAAGTTCATTAGAATTAAAGGAGACTTTTCACTGTGCAGAAAGTACATCATAAAGTCAATATCCCCTACATGCTATATATGACTGTGCATGACATATCTGATTGGCAGTGCTTAGGATAAGATTTTACCTGTAAAGGGTAGCAGTGAGCTCAGACAAAATGTAAAACAAGATATACTTGAGAAAAAAATCCTGCAAAGTCCGTAAGAAACCATCTGGAAAAGCTCATCTTTTAGCCTTTAGAATTTCAAACAGTGTGGCATCTTCAAACGAAGATCCAACAGCCATGAAGTTTGATAAAACATAACTGTTAAAGGACATGTACCAAGAAGGTTGAAACGTAAAAGACATTGCACTCATTATTAAGAAGAAAAAGAAAAATCTTTTAGTCAGCAGAGACAGAGAGAAACCTTTCTTATGTTCACAGAACTGCACACAATGTCACAATGGCAAATTAAAAAAAAATCTCAGCTAGAATTTTATCTGATTTATTTTAATTTCATGATTGCTAACCACTGCAAGTTCACTCATTTTCTCTCTTTTTAAAAATAAAGACAACTATCCTGGAAACTCGGTCTTCCAGCTGTTAAAGAGTAAAGAGATCTCCATCTGCTGAGATGACTCGGTGGAACAATCTCCATTTAGTTTGTCCTTCCAAAGTCAAGGGTGTGATTATTCTATAATTCTCTCACCTGATTAATTCTTAACTATGAACATAATTACACTCTCCAGAAGGTAAATCACTCTTATAAATCAGTCGCTGCTGACAGTTCACTCTTCTGCAGTCTAGCACACTGCAGCAAAGTCAGTTTGAGATTATAGAAACAGATGATTGTTAAAACACAGATTTTGCAGAAGGTCTACTCATTAATGAATTACAGGTAAAATGATACTGCAAGAAAAAAAAAAAAGAGAAGGAAAAAAGAACAGAGTAAGGAACTTATAAACTTTTCAGCTGCTGCAGAAACCCTTTTTATCACCAGAATGAACAAAGAAAGCAGGCCCTGAGTACACACTTGTCCTGCTGCAAGCTGAGGTGAAGAGACCACTTGACATTTATGAACTCTAATCTACTATTACCTTGCCAAAAGGTGGGCTTGGAACTGAGACTGCCTTCAAACAACACATCGAAAGAAGATGTATCAAGCGAAAAAACTGCAGAGTACATATGTCTCATAATCCACCCTGCCCCCCCCCCTATTTAGCAAAGACATTTTTTTCTGGTGTTAGCTAGTGATCAATTTATGCCCTAATACAAAAGTTTTAATAATATCACGTGACTGCAGCTCCCAATTGTGTGAAAGCCACTCCAAGGGGCTTCTCTTCACATGCAGGAAATGTCAATCTTTAATAACATTTTTTCCAATATTTCTCCATTTTTTTCCCCAAGTAGCTGTAGATTAGACCCCAAGCTTTGGCTTAAGAAATCAGAACCTTTAGAATCGGGTTTTCTGAAACATCCAAGACAAGAAGAAAACCTACATTGTCCCAACAAACACAGAGCAACCTCTCCTACTGCCTAATCTTGGATGGTGGAAGACCTTGATACATTTGAATCCTGAGGAATGTCTTTGCAAGCCGCAGAGAGACAAACCACCTTGACATAATGATAGATACTGAATCGGTTCTGGCCTTCAAATGTTGGTTTGGTTGCTTTGGGTTTTTTTTTTCTGTAGGAGAATATGTACTGACCTTTTCTGAATAACCTTGCATATTTGTTTCCACAGTATCAGTGAGTACCATGGAGTGATTCTGATAAATGCAATATATTTAGCCTTTGCCAAATAAATACTCTAATCTACTGATGACTCAACTTTATTATTTTAGAAAGGATAGAAAAAAATCTTGTGATAAATCTTTTGTATCAGCATTTGATGTATTATTCACTTTGCTGCATCTTCTTTCTGTCTTTTCTGTAGAAAGCTAAATAATAGGCTTTAAATTCTCTTTGGGTACAGAAGAAATGAATATCACAAGTGATTTTAATTGTTTCTGATTCCTTTTCCTGGTCCTTTTGCATGTCTTTGGTTTCCCTAGTGAAATGAAAAATTGCTATGAGATAATGAAACCTTCGAAAAATATATTTCCAAATAACTAGGCCAGAATTACTCCTGAAATCAATGACACTACATCTAGGATGAATTTATTATCTTACATTTCTTCTTTGTGCGTAAGTCCACTATCTCAAAACTATACTTTGAAAAGGAAAGGTAAAATACCTCTACCACGTTTTCAGTTAAATCCACAGATCTGTAACAAACATAGCAGCAAGACAGACTTCAAATGAGGCTTGATATACAAGCAATAGGTTAAAAGAAATATTTTAAAAGGATGAAATTCTATGCAAGACATATTTAAAAAAAATAAATTTTCCAGGCTTTACTTTCTATCTTTTTATATTGCTTTTACATAGTTCAATTTGAACTCCTTTAATTGGCTAAGGGATGAAAGTTTAAGGAAAAAGAGTGAAAAATCATCCATTATCTGTATAGGATTAGCGCCCAGCAATTTTACCACATTCTGGAGGATACCTTTCTGTACAATCTTGCCTTACTTGTCTCTTAGGTCTGCAATTTTGAAAGCAAACTGGTGTTGCAATAGTTGTTTTAGTTCAAAATTACCTTGTATACAGCACTAGAGCTACTTGTTCACCTTAGTGAAGATACATCTTTAGCTTATGCATGGATTTACTGAACTAGACATTTAGTCGTAACTTGTCCTTAAGACCATCCTCTGTTGTACAAATCAGCTCTGTGTAGCATGTGTTGAAGAAACTGTGAATGTGTAACTCTCCAAACCTTTATACATCCTACATCATTTCTGAAATCTCCCATTATACCCAAAAGCAGAAAGGAAACTTGTGATGAATCTTCTATGAAATCCCTAAATCAGGTATTGAACGTCCACTTGTCTTATTATGTTCAGAATACAGTTCTTCATATTTTATGTTTGTTTTTTTTTTTCTCTTAGAAAAGAAAAAGACATTTTGCAAAGCAGTTGCTCACTTTTATTCACATGGCTTTAATTTACAGCTAAGGTTTTGGCTCTACACTCAACACAGAAACTTTATGCGGGTGGGAGGTTTCCATTAAATCAACATACTTACTTCTCAATAAGGTTAACAATGTAAAAACAAAACAAAACAAGACAAAGCAAACCCAAACAAAACAAAACAGAAACAGCACTCTTTTTTCTTTTATTTGAATGATGCATTATGTCAGAAAAAGACAGGCATGAAATTTCTTTGCAAAAGCAAAGGTATGAACTGTTCCAAAACTGAAACAGACCATTAGTGATCCACAATTCCTCTTACTTAAACTTTTGTTTTCCAAGTTACAGAGTGTGTTCTTCCTATAGTAGAATAGGATACCTAGTTTGATCAATATTCTGTGAAATAAGATGTCAATAGAAATCTATTTTCTCTTTCTTAGCAGTCAGTCTTGGAGAAGTCATTTCCAACTTTCAAAATCTGTAAATGAAAACAATACCTTTAATCTCCCTATTCCACAGAGTTATAGAAAGATTTTTTTTTTTCTTTTTCCTGATATTAGTTTAGGAAATGAAAACCTAATGTGTACTGTAGTTTCTTTCTATTTTTTTCTTCCTCTTTTAACAAATTTTCCCCATTCCCACTAAAAAAGCTATAACTGCAACATACAGAAGAGGTTGTGGTAAAAAGCTATATACAAAGTATAGTTTTGACTCAACTCCTATCTTGCAATTCCAAATGAAACTACTGAAGTTAACAAATTCTTGAAACTCGCCAAGCTCTCTCTGCTCATATGGGACTCTTCCATCTGCTCATGTCAAAGTAGTGAAGTTTTTTTTAGTTCTTAAAGCCAGGTTTTAGAAGTCAGTAACACAGCTATGAACGTAGAGTAATTTGTGTATTTCTGTCTTATATATACATACCTAGATTCATATAGATGTGCTGTGACTCTGTCTTTAAACCACTACTTTCATTTAATTGTCTGTAGACAAAACACAAAGCAAAATATACATGGCGTAACACAGCCAAATTCTCACAACCTTTGAAATTATTTAGCTGTAGGATTAATACAGATAAGTGCACTCCTGAGTAGCTCAAATTTGCATTCACTTTTTTGCAAAAGTAGGTATCCCATTCCAAGGTTTTCACGCAGTCCTGTCTTTAATTAGAAGGCAAATCAAGGTGAGCAAATCCCTTAGCCTGCTTATGCACACTGCAGTAGTTTGAATCATATTTTATAAACCATACCTGACTTATTTTAAGGTTCTATGATACCATATGTGCTGCACTTGACAGATGGATATTGATATTTGTTGCTCATTTGCATGAACACTAGCTGAAGCATATACAAAACTTTTAATGATATTAAAGTTGTGCCATTTAAGATCATATTCAAGCCTCTGATGAAACCTCATAGCACGTTTCACAAGCTCCAGTTCTGAATACTTCGTTGTTATTTTATTTGTTGATATTGTGTAGCTAAAATTAGAATTAATACAATAAACATATTATAAAAGAATATCTAAAGACTTTATTCCTCAAAAAAGTTAATTCTAAAGAATAGTCAAGCCACTAAGACACAAAGGGGATATATGAAGTAAAACTATAATGCAGGTGTGCATAGAAATTTAGAACTGAATCGGAGTTTTATCCACTTCCTTGTGCTAAGGAAGTTGCTATATTCAGAACTTAAAATGAAAGAGTTCCTTTCAGGATAAATATGAGAACAAACCTCAGACACAGAAATGTCTTCCCCACGGGGGAAGGTTTACGAGAAAGAGGAACTTCAAAAATAGAAGGTCAAATTCTGCCCCAGACTATCTGAAGTATTTTTCTAATACAGGAAACCACTGTAACACTTTATTATACTGTGTTTAAATCTCAGTAACTGAGGAAGCATGTTATGCTGGATAATGCCCTGGGGACTCACATCCTTTTCCTGACACAGTAACTGGGCAATGTAGGACACTGACAGGTAGTTCTGGAAAAATTCAGGTATCACCCTGCAGACAAAGCATATGCTTCCTTCTATTGTCTTCTTTTCCTTTCACTTGAAGTTATTTCTCTTCAGCAAAGTAGGTGGTAAACCCACGCATTAGTAAAAAGGTCTAGCATCTTCATTAATTAATAGCTTAAGGTAAACTCCTTTAGCTTAGTACAGTGTAACTGAAATATGGGTACCCTTTCGCTTTTGACAACTGCTGGGGACATGGTAGTAATTTTGTTCATATACTGCAGCAAAAGTCATCAGACTTTAACTGTCAATGCCCTCAAACAAGATACTTTTCCCCTCTCTGTGTCCCAGTTTA
The DNA here is from genome assembly GCA_013398815.1 of Ibidorhyncha struthersii. Classification (NCBI taxonomy): domain Eukaryota; kingdom Metazoa; phylum Chordata; class Aves; order Charadriiformes; family Charadriidae; genus Ibidorhyncha; species Ibidorhyncha struthersii. The sequence continues at coordinate 267,470 of VZSZ01000430.1, read as the reverse complement.
AAATGAGGTTAATGAAGCCGCTGCCTTCTTTTTTTTTTTTCTTTTTTTTTTTATAAGGAACTCTAAGAATTAATGGTGATAATTACTGTAAAAGAACAAGATAATATTATTTCACTTAGTCGTAACTTTTTGGCAGTTAATGGTAGTTACTGAATCAGATACCGGGAAAGAGGTGACATCCTTGTTATCACATTTACACGAAAATTAACAGGGACACTAGATCCCAGTATATACATGTATTTTGTTCAGTTGGAAGATTTATGCTATGGCTATACTACACATTATAGAGTAGGGAAGAAATCCTGCATTAACTATAAATTTCTTCTGCTTTGCTAGTGGTACTGACACCAGAGTTTGATTAGACCTAGTGTGAACACTGTTTTATAACACGTGATGGATATACGCATTGAAACAGTGGCTCTGTAAGCATACACAGAAAAAAACAGACTTCCTTGTACAAAAAATACACTTTGTTCATGAGAGAGAGAAACGATAGAGATAAAAAAAAACCACTTCTAGCAAAGCCTCTGCTCTCAGATTCAGGTCAAACTATTCAGATAAACATAAATATTGCTGAGTTTAATTCTGTTATTTGTCACTTTTCTCATTCCTGTTCTTCATTCTCACCCCCCAGCTACTCAGCCCACTGAAGTGTACCATTCTCCTGTTTCCCACAGGAGATCTTTTCCAGACAGGTCACCTAGCCTTTCCAAAACATGGATTCATTTATGCAAAAATAACATTCTGGGAAGACCTGATAACTTTTCCAAGTGCCTTCAAAATTGAACTTCATATCTTAACAGGCTCAGAAACTTACAGGTGCCTAACTACTATGGTATGTCTCTCTAGCTGTTAAATGAATTATCCTAAAGCGTCCAAAAAGCTCATAGCTGAAGTTCTTGTAAACATCAATGAATAAGTTTTCACAAGGTTGATCTGGGAGAAGAAAATAGTATTTCCAGTGTAGGTTGTAAACTGAGATACTGAGAAGTAATAAAATAACTTTAGAGAATTAAAACAAATTTATTTTCTATAACAAAACAAGAGGCTTGTGGAAGAAGAAAAAATACCTTAAGCTTCCTTAATCACCATGTAGGACCTTAGTCACAAAGGTATTCTACAGGATCACCAGACAGACACTGGAAACAGGATCTAAAAAACCCTTTCTTTTTTTACACATTGAATGTTGGGTTATGAGATTTCCTTTTCTCCAAATATATTGGAGAGGGAAAAGGGGGTCTAAAACAAA